>JANHZU010002155.1:255013-273820 GCA_032468055.1 Acrochordus granulatus | reverse complement strand
AGGGTTTAAGGCTGGCTAACGATTTGGCTTTGACTGGGAAGAAGAGCTTTGGGAGAGGTGTAGGAGCACAAACACAGCACCTGCATACAGTTCAAGCAACTGCATGTTTTCAGGATTGGGTAGCTGCAGTGGAAGCTCCCCTACACCAGATGCATGACCCATGAGTTTGATGAAGTAGATTATAGTCTTCAAATACTTATGCTATAATAATAATCAAAATTATAAGATACTGCAAGACATTTTATTCTCTTTAGGCTTAACAGGTCTGAGGCTTCAGAATCATGAACTTTATTGTAAGATTGCCAGTTCTATCCCCCAGGAAACCCTCCTTAGGGGGAAGAAAGACTCAAAATAGGAAATTATGTCAGTTGACTACATGGACAGAGTATTCCCAACTTTGATTTCCAGAACCTAGCCACCAAAAATAACATGCCAGTAATATCTGGAGACTGAAGTGTGAACAAGTAAAGTCTGTTCCCTTTGCACTTGTCAGTTTCCATCATTTCTGACCACATAAAAATGCTTCTGAGGGGATAACTTAGCCTCTGTCACCTGGTATACTTTGTTGAACTATGGATGGCCAGAATAAAAATTGAAATCTGACATATCTGGAGGGTAAGGGGAGGCAGTGAGGAAAATTGCTATATTTTTGGATGATACTTCTATAAATATACAGATTTGATTTGTTGTTTCTTAATTAGAAGAGAAATGCTTAATATCTATTTGTATATTTTATATCCTAGTTTTTAGATCTTGATTGTCAAATTAAGACTCAACAATATTTGTTTTATTACTAGTATCATTCACACACATACAGACACATAACTGAAAAGGTAACAGTATAGACTAACAATATTTAAAATGAAATTATTTTAATTGTTAATGGATTTACATTTTCATCCTATTTTAATGGTGAAGGAAAGTTTAATGATTATTTTAAAAAGTATGATAAAGTGTGATTTTAAAAAAATGCCAAAATTATCATATCAGCAAAAACATGTTTAAACAGATATAGTGATTTTACTATAGACATAGACATTCCTACCTAAAGGAGCCCACTGAATACATAAAGGTTTGCATCATCCTTATCATATTTTGTTAAACTTTATGGAATGTATTTTCATCAGTCCTGAAGGACTATATCAGAAACTCTTTTATGTTACAGAGAATAGGAAACTTCAAATGCCTTGACATTGATATTGCCTGCTCTGTGATCATTAATGCTGGGTGAAATTTTGAAGAGGCAATTTGATTTGATGAAATTTCAGTCAAAGTGCCTCTTTGAAGCAGTGTCTTAGATTGAAGCCATGTTTTACTAAGCACTGTGCAGCTTCAGTCCAGATGTTAAAATGTAGCATTGCACATGTAGTTTGAATCAGCCCACTTCAGTGCTTTGATTCAAGACACAGGGATAGAGCAACTCAACTTTCCCAGTTAAGCACTGCCTCCAATTGGATTACTGTGTCAGTCTGGTTTGAAGCCTGCCTGAAGGTGGAGTGGCACCTTTCACATTATCCTAATAATGAACTATATTTTGCTTTTCACAGAAATGAAAAACACTTTGTCATAATAAGCAGTAGACAGAATCCCATGAGTTTCAAAAAATAAGGCTAGCTGAAAGTACAGTTCTTCAAAAATATAAATGAATAAATCAAGTCAGATAAGGTGATGAATTATTCATTATTAATTTTTTTAAATGCACAGGTTCTGTTTTCTAGCTGAACCCATTCAAGTGCAGTGTCACCTTTCTTTCTCAGTTCATCTTTATGTTATTCTTCTTTGCTCCAAGATGAAATGGATATTCTAAACATCAAAACAACCCAGAGTTACAATGCTGCTAACAATGCTTCTTCCCACCTGAAGGTCACTGGTTCAGAGGTGTCAATAGGTCAATCCTGTCAGCTTTTAAAACCTAAATGTGAGAATTCACTGTGCTTATGGCTTTCGAGATTCGCATCTGCAAATAACTAAGGTTTCTTGTTGCAGGTGTATGCTTTTATTGAAACAAACTATTATGAAGATTTAAGGTGTTTTACTTTTTCCTGTCATTTGCCTTTTGAAGTTGACTTGAATACTTGTCTGCTATCTTCCTGCTATTTTAGACTTTGGATTACAGAATGACAGTTACATTTACATAAATGATCTGATTTTACAGATTTAGGATAGTTGGAGGAATAAAAATTTACAGTAACTAGCAAGAGATAAAGGGAGGTAAATTTTGAAAACAAATGGGAGCAAATGCTATTGTTGTCTTTTGCTTTGAAATTAATTGGAATGACTTCAGAATATTCCTATTTATAAAAATTATTAATTTATATTGGCTATATTTCCATTATTTAGAATTTATCAGTGCATTTAAGTATTATGGATCCTTTGCATGGAAAAGTGGAGTAGCCAAATAGTTATTATATAATACTGGAATAATTCATTTACATTTGATCTGCAAGAGTAGATTGCTGTTATGTGCTATTTGCTAGTTATTTAAATTACTTTTTTCAATAGGAGTCAAACACTCAAAAATATCTGTTCAAATTTTCTCAGGCTGGTTATCTATTATATAAACTCTCAGATATTTTTTCTTCTTGCTTTCTTTTATTTTTATATTATGCAATGTTAATTTGCACACAGCACATTTATGTCTTATCATATATTTATGCTATTAATACTTTTAAAATATATTGATTATACTATGTAAATATACTACTACTACTAATAATAATAGTTGTTGATAAAAAAGCAAAAAGGTCTGGATAGTGGACATTGTAGAACTGGAAACAGCAAAATTGAAGAGAAAGAACTGGAGAAGACAACAAAATACAAAAATCTGCAAAGAGAAATAGAATGACTATGGAAAAGAAAACAAAGATAGTACCAAAAGTAATAAGCACTTTGGACCCAACTCAGAATATGTGGAGCACCACTTGAACATCACTAACAAAATCAACATCAGTCAATTGCAAAATATAGTTTTACTTGGAGCAGCTTATATCTTGCAACAGTACCTTTAATATTAAGCAGCAGCATCTGCCTATCCAGAGCCTTGGGAAGGACTTGATAAATGGATAAAAATGCCAAATCCCAGCCTAAACGTCTGGCTGACCATAATAAAGATGCCTTCCATGTGCTATTAGCTAGCTCAAACTGTAGATTTCAGCCTCAACGGGTTCACAAGTTAGAAACTGATCTAAGAGAGGCAACTGAAGAAGGGACAGAACATGATCAGAAGAACATATAATGGTAAAAGATTCTTTGCATGCAAAATTTTTTGTGCATGCCCAGTGTCAGCAATTGTATATATTAAATAGATGGAATGTGACAAGTTTCATCTAGGCAATCACTTCCATCCCAAGTTGGCAATCTTACTTCAGTTGGACAATCAATCTGGTCAAGTGGAAGGCTTTCCACCTCTATTCTTATAATTATAGCACTTAGGACTGACTATTAGTATGCTTTCATATTTGATATCTTTGTCCTAAAGTAACAAGGCAATAGACCAAATGTAAATTCTTTCTGTCAGTATTATACAGAAAGAATTTAAATCAACAGATAAGAAACATCACAAACCAAATGAATGTAGTTCAGAAGAATATTATATGGTAAAGTCACTGGGAAAATAAGTTACCTTATTATTGTCAAAGTAATGGTAGTGTCAACTCCAGAAAACTTTAGTATGAAGGGTGTTCTAGAGATAAGATACAATACAAGTAGAACTTTTTAGTTTTATTCCATCAAACTATAGAAAATCCTAGGAAAGTAAGTATCTTATATTAAATTTCTCCACATATTCAGATCTAAAGCTATTTAGGACTTGGCTCAAGAATCAGTATCTTAAATTGAACTTGGAAGTGAATAAATAACCAGTGTAACCTGATAATCTTGATTCCAAAAAATGGCACCCATGGGCCAACTCCATTAACACTTTTAACTGATGCCTGCCTGTCTTTCTCCCTCAATGCTTTGTTTAATATTAAGCTAGAGTACTGCAAAAGAAGTATCAGCTTCAAGCATAATCAGAACGTCAGAAGCATTCATACAGTAGTAACTGAAGGCTAGCTACAATCCATTTTGTCTGAAAATAGGGTGATTGGAACTATTCTTTAGCTGCCTTTGTTGTTGTTGTTGTTGTTATTTGCTCATGTCTCCTCTCCTGTAGAATTAGCATACTGTATTTTGACAGCAAAAATTCAGAGGTTCACTATAGAGCTCAAAGAATTAAGCTTTTTGTATCTCTTGGCTGCTCTCTACTAGTTATCCAGATTTTTGCAGCTCAGATATAATAGTTCTACTCATCTAAATTGTCATAGGATAGAATCTAGAGGGACTGATAATACACACAGGCTCTAAGTTGCTTGGTTAGCCAAGGACTCTGCACAATGGGGAAAACAGCCATCTGGGCAGGAAGGAAGTGAGTTAAGCAAACAACTGAGCACTGAGAGAGAGTTTCCAAGCTTCCTTCTTTCTTTTAATGGCTGCATCAGGACACATGGCACTCCATGGCCTGCTACTAAAAAAGTCCAAAATCCCATATTTGTCTGTATGAATGTAGTGAGGAGATAAGAAAACTACAGAGAAAGTGTTGTCTATGTAGCATAAAATTGTACATCTATTTAGGGATGAGAGAGAAAATTTTGTAGTTCAGTGAAGAAATACCCAATATTCTTTACTGTTATCTTTTTTAAAGTCAGAGTGCATTTAGTTATTTTTTAAAAAAAGGTCCTCAGTGTTACCTTCTTTTTCTTTCCATCAGGTCCTCTTTGCTTGAAATATTTGAATGGCCATCCAATTTAGAAGAATAGTTGTGAAGAAAGGTCAGATATATCTTTGGGAGTAAACAGTGTCCCAGGAGACATATAGGTAATTGTGAAGACGACTCTAATCAGTTTAATGGACAAAGGTATTCTCATGTCAAGCTTGACCTTAGATGACTTTATCCATGCATATTTCTTCTGTATATATATATATATAAAATATAGACATCATTGTCCATTGTCTTTGGGTATTTTTAGTATACTTCTCAGCTCTGAAATTTTCAGTTGTTCCCCACTTAAATATTAAGGAAAGACAACTCTGGCTAGCTTTTGAATCAGCTAATATTTCATTCCTGGCTATTCCCATTATGGCAGATGTTATATACCAATATTTATATCATATTCTCATAATTCTAATTTTGCCCATTGGCCAAAATAATTAATAGCCCCGATTAAGAAATAATTATCCGATCTATCAGGATGACTTAAAATTTCAGACAGATGAATTATGTTGAAGTTTCTTCTTAATCTTGAAGAAGAGGCTCATGTTTCAGTAATTCAACAGTGATATTTGCAAAGCATAGATCACAATTAAATGAATACATAATCCATGTGGTTGGCACATCAGCAAACCCAAATAAAGGGATCCCATGATGTCAAGATAATTTGCATCTCAAATGACAGGGATAGATTAGGGATACATTTAAAACCTGCTTTTTCAAAATAATGCAATTTATCTAGTCTAGGTTAAACATGTTATTCCTGGGCATGAGGAAAGGACCGCTTACCTACAATGCCTTCATTTGTCAGGATCTGTTAATACTACATTAGGCCAATACATCTCAGAATAAACTTTATCTAATTGAATTTTAGAGCATTAATACCCAAACTGTATGTCAAATAAGAATAATTATTGAACCAAGGAAGAAGAGAATGGCTGCTATATTTTAAGAAATCAAACCAGTCTTCCTAGCTTGATAAAAATAAAGGTTTCCTCTGCCAGTCATTGCTGACTGTAGGGGGCAGTGCTCATCTGCAATCCACAGCTGAGGGAGCCATTGTTTGTCCAAAAATGCTTCTGTGGTCACATGGCCAGCATGACTATGTGCCAAGACACACAGAACACTGTTATCTCTCCACCAATTTAGGCCTAGTAGCTATTTATCTACTTGCATTTCTACATGCTGCTGGAGCAAATAACAGGAGCTCACCCTATTATGTGGCAGTACTTGGGTCTTGAACTGCTGAGCTGCCAACCTTCTGGCCAAGTATCTTAACTGCTCAGCCACCATACCCCCTAACTTGGGCATATGATAAATATATGGCTTTCAGAACCCTGCTTCCCAGTCAGATGGTTGTTGCTGAGATTCTATGAGTTGAAGTGCCTGGAGGGCATTCAGATTCAGAAAGACTGGATTCAATAATGAAAGTCTCTTATGAGATCAAATACTCTGTGACAGAGAAGGGTGCATTTTTGTATTTCTCTTTCTAATTATCTTCCATAGTTAGTGACTATGTCATGTCATGGCTTTGCTCTTCATGAGGCAAAAGATCATCTTCTCTTGTGGTAAAGATGTAGAATGATGGCCCACCTACAAAGAAAACTATTATGCATGTTACTGCCCTGGGGTTTGCAACTTCAAAACAGGAAGCATATCCAGATTGAGGAACTCAGGAAGAAAGTGATGTGTGTAGTTATTTCATACTCTTGCATGAACATATTAAGCATTTCAATTTGAAGAGAACCAACTTCAGGAGGAAGCTAAACAATGATTAGCAGATTTTGCAAACCAGCTCCAGATTTCTCTGATTTTCATTGATACTGACAAATATCTGCTAATATAGTCTACTTTTCTTTCAAAAAGTTTTTGTGATGCTTTAAAATGGCCTGACAAGTCATTGGGCAGCCATAACTCAGTGATAGAGTACAAGCCTTGTCAACAAAAGTCTTAAATTCTATCACTGAAATCTTAAATAATCCATGAACAACTAGTCAGGCATGGATATGAAGTTTCATCCTAAATATCTCATTGTTTTTCATGTGTTTGTATAATTGCTTATCATATATGCTCCTATCTGATATATTCTAGATCAATAAACATAGTATTTGACTTGTCCCAAGAAAAAGATTTTTCTTAAAGCCCCCCCGCAAAGTGCATAAAATATAGAAGCTAATATTTAATAACATGAAATGTTAGGATCTTATTGTTCCTATGATACTGCCAGATAATTTTTAGGTTGTTGCTCAGTTGCTCAATTGTGTCTTTGTGACCCCATGGACCACAGCATGCCAGGCCTCCCTGTCTTGTCCTGCCTCCTGGAGCCCACCCAAATCCATACCCATCACATCCACAATGCTATCTAACCGCATTATCCTGTGCTATCCACTTCTCCTTTTGCCTCCAATCTTTCCCAGCATCAAGGCCGTTTCCAATGAGTCCTCTCTTTGCATTATGTGGCCAAAGTATTTGAGTTTCAACTTTGGTATCCATCCTTCCAATGAACAGTTAGGTTTGATTTCCTTTAAGATTGACTGGTTTGATCTCCTTGCAGTCCAAGGGACCCTCAATAGTCTTCTCCATCACCACAATTTGAAGGCAACAATTCTTCAATGTTTATTCTTCCTTATGGTCCAACTCTCACTGCCATACATTACTACTGGGAAAATTGTAGCCTTCACTATACAGACCTTTGTCGGCAAGATGATGTCTCTCCTTATTACTAGGTATCAGTCCTATAAACGTCTTGAAGAACTATTATGTGCCATATTTCAATCCAGAACATAAAAAATAAAGAGGTGAATTAAAAGTAGCAGTATGCACTGTGTTGTGGCAATTTTAAAAATGTTTTGATATGCAGATCCTTTAACTATAATATTTATTTGTGTAAAAAAAAGCACACAATTTAAACTATAAGGCTAAGCCTACATTGCTCCAAACGAAGGAGAATAAGAAAATAAAAGAGCTTCAAAATTTAGAAGTTTGATGCTTGGTATTGGAAAAGACTCCTGAGAAACGAAAACAGACCACTGCATCATCACACCAATTAATCTAGATTTCTTACTTGAGGCACAAATGACAAAATTAAATTCTACTTCAGACACATTATGCAAAGACCTAGTCTCTGGAGAAGGCTCTAATTCTGGGAAAAATAGAAGGAGAGAGAAGAGGATGAATACCAGCAGGGTAAACTCAGTTACAGTGGCAATTAGTGCACTGTTGGAAGACCTGCAAACCAGGTTAGGGATAGATTGTCATGGAGAAAATCTATCTAGGTGGTTGCTAAGAGTTGACAACAACTTGATAGCACATAATGATCAATACTGCAGGAAGAATAGTTCAGGTATAAATGATTCATCTCACTAGATGCCAAATCTAGAAGTAAGTTTACAGTGCAGTTAAAAACTGAATTGAAATTGAACTAGTTTGCTTTATCCTGAACTTCCTTTGCACATGGACCATCTTTACTGTAACCCTGAATAAAAAGTACTGCTGATAATTGCTCTTTTAGGCTTTAGAGGAAAATTAAAAATTAACAGAGTTTTTTAAAAACCCTTAACTGAGAATTCTTAAATTTTCAATTGCTGATCTTCTACTAACAATATATTTTTTCTTTAAGATCAATTTATCTCAGAATATTATCATGGAGACTTTTTATTATACATTGATTAGGAAAGGGGAGTCTGACTACTTTAGCTTGAGAAATATTTCAATAATCTGAGTAGATTAATTCAGCCTTTACTAATACAGTATGTCATCACACAACTTCAGCCCAGGGTGAAAGTTGCACAGTCTTTGTACACAGTTTATTAACAATTTGTTTTCTGTTTGCACTTAATATAAACTTCTAAACCTCTCAAGAGGACACATTACCAATTGTACAGCCAGGTTTTGCTGAATGTTAACAGTAGAATGGCCTTGGAATTGGTGGAATTCCAAAGGTTGCTCGCAGCTGCCAGAGCCTTTTATCCCCACTTTTATCCTGTTTTCTGTCTGCTACAGCCAGGTTCTATTTCGGAGCAAATGACAGACAGCTCCCAAAACTGGACCACCTGGCTCTTAAACAAGAGGCAGAACAAGAAAGGCCAAAGAGGACCCACTCCAGATGGAAAGCAAAATTCAACAGTAAGGCTCAAGAAAGTCACTTGAAGCACTGCAAAGCTTTACGTTTCTTTCCTACCCTTCATTAGAAGCTGAGCTTGATGAGTGGAGTCTCCCTCTCAGATCTGCCATTCTACATAAACAGCCTACAGTTTAGTTCAGGCAAGCCGTGTTTTTAAAAAAATGCAGCAGTGAATAATTGAAGACAAGTTGCTCTTCTCTCCTGATGGCTCATTCAGACTGATAGTCCAGTTGAGACTAGATTAGGAAAAAAAGAGTACAAAGTAACTAAAGTGAGCACTTTATTATAACCAGAGAGATCTGCAGCCACTTAATGTGTGTGGGACTTGCAGAAATCAGAGGCACTAGACGATCCTCTTTAATGCCATTTTGCCTGGGCTGACTTGTTTTGTCCTGGGGACACTTTGTTACTTGGCTTCAATCTTCACTTCCCCAGAATACATTTAGGTGCAGAAAGAAGCCCTCCAAAGAAAACAGGACGTCCTTTTCTTGCCCTTAAAATTCCACCGTTCCCAGAAATTCAAGGGTAGCCCTTCAAAAATCAGGTAAGTGATCTATGAAACACTAGTGACTAGTAACGTTTCCCCCCTTAAACTGATTACTTCTAACACCACTTTATATGGTCCTTCTTCAGTGTTATTGTACTGAATCACTTTCTAATAGCTGTTTATCTCCATCTGTTCCTAGCTATTCTTACCCGCTGCTATCTGAATCCTCCCTCTCATATTTATTCTTGCACTGGGGGCCAATCTGGAAAATCCCCATTCATGAAGATGAAGATAAGAATGCCTCGGGCACAGTTCTGTGATTAACCCAGACTGCTGGGTCATCATATGACCAACCTCTTCAGCAAGTATCACCTCAGCAGATGTTCTTTTTTCCATTAGATTGATGTAATATAGATTGACGAATAAGAAAATCAATCTGCAGTAAGATGAGACAGGCTCGGGGAGCCTCTTAGAGCTCCCCCTCCCCCTTCCAACATGTTCATTTGAAATTTCTGGAAGAGTTGCAATGCCACTCCTACCTATTTTTGCAAAAAACAGAATAGCATAGAATAATTTTAAATTTTTGCTCTATTTCTGGTTATCTTTTTTGAAAACTTGGACAAAGTATATAATACATACAGTGGAGCTATTCTTCCATTCCAATCCAGATGTGGACTGGGGGTAGTAATTCAGTCCCTTACACTGCTGTATTTTTCATCTTCAATTGGCACTAATGTTTAGAAACAAGTCACTTTGAATTTAATAGAAGACACCCCTCAAACAAAGTTTCACAAACACACAGCTGTATGCCTTCAACTGATATGTTGAGAGGGAATTCAATAGATTAAGCCTAAATGTTTTAGTCCCTGTGGGAAGCAGCTAGGTCTGTAGTTCCTGAATGTCAAATTTGGGTTTACATGTATTTATAATGCCCCCTTTTTGGCACAATGAGATATATTATTAAGATGGAAAAGATATTGTTTGGGAAGAAAAAAATGATACGAAACCGAAACAGCCCTCAATTAATGAGAAACTCTCATAATGCTGAATCATCCCAAAATGCTGGCACAGTCAAGCTATTGCATACTTAAGTATCCCGTGCATATTTTGCCCTTATATGGAACTCTCAGGGCATCTCAAAAAGTTGGCCTGATCCATACATATCCTCTTTACTCCAGCAGTATCTCATCCACAATAATCTGATAATAAATTAATTGGTTATTGATATGATGATTAGTCACAAGCCTTTTGCATGTTGACAGCCAGAACAATCATTTGAGATTACATTCTTGAGACAAGACACCAAGTGTATTCAAGGAAATTGTATTATACTTTAATAAAATGGCTTCCTTTAATGAAAAACAGAGCAATTATACAGTATATGAAACTAGAAAACCTATAATCCTCTATCTATCCATCCATTCACCCTGCACTCAGTGGAATAAATCTATGAAGATATTAAATGCATAACATTGCATTTTTAAATTATATCAAGGTATAATCTTAATTAGAGTTCTCTTCAGTATATTTAGCAAGTGTCCCAAATTTATAACGTAAGTTTCTATTTCAGAATATCATGCATCTATATATATTCACAGAGACATATTTTTCAAAAGCAGAGCTAACACATGAGAGATTATCATTTCTTTTGCTTACACTGTAACATTCTAGGGTCAGACCATGAATAAGAATAAAATTAACCCCATACTATTTAATT
This sequence comes from Acrochordus granulatus, assembly GCA_032468055.1. NCBI lineage: Eukaryota > Metazoa > Chordata > Lepidosauria > Squamata > Acrochordidae > Acrochordus > Acrochordus granulatus. The sequence continues at coordinate 262,746 of JANHZU010002155.1, read as the reverse complement.
ATGAGAAACATATACCATGCCAATCTATTTTTCTTTTCCAAATAATTATATCATTCTTGAGCTTAGATTATTTACTCTGTTTCTCAGATTCTTATGTTTTAATTAGTACAGCTTCTTTCTATTCTAGTTTGGATATATTTGAGAAAGAGATGTAATTAAAACTTGGCTGAATTGTAATGGGGATGTAATTTTGGGAAAATCTCCCTGGCTAGGTTTCAGTCGCAACAATGACAGGTTGGAGAGGAGTGTTAGCCAGGATTGTTTAGAAGATGCTTGCACCAACGAGGAGAATTGCCTGGAAGTGATTCTTTCTGGGTGGAATTGGACTACAAGAAAGGTCTACAGTTGGTTCAGTAACTGTCTAAATACCCAGAAAAGGCTCTGTATAAGCTTCTGGACTGGTGTTGGACTTATCTGTCCTGGGGTTGGGTCTCACAAAGCTTGGGATGTTCATAGAGTTCTTTGTGTTCACAGGGTTGTCATCATTATCAGTGGCATCAACACAAATGGACTTGATCTTTACTACAGAACACATGAATGTGATCTAAATATGTAGGGCATTAACATGTGATCTTTGCAGTGGTAGACTGCTTTCTAGTTAAATTGGACAATATGGGGACCCTGGACCTCTCTAAGAGCACCTCACGTGGTCTACTCCAATTGAATCCACATAGTTTTCAAAGAACACTTGGGGAGATCCCCAGTAATTTAGCGGGCAGTACCATTTTGGGCCTGCTCAATCTGTGGAATACAGAGGGCTGCTCGAGGAAATAGCTCCATTACAGCCTGCACCCAGTCATTAATTCTGAGTGGCTATTTGGTACATTAAGAAGCAACTGAAAAGATGTTTAGAAAATGGCAAGCACTGTTAAGAACAGTTAAGAACAGTTAAGAACCCATTTTAGTGGCAATATCAGTTTTTCATCTGCTCTTGTTTTATTTGCCAAAACAAATACAAGGATGCCTTGGAAGTCCTGAATCAATTTCCGATGGCTATAAGAATCTGAATGGAACAAAACAGGCTTAAATTAAATCCTTTCAAGATGGTGTTTCAGTTTGTCAGTAAATATGTGAATAATTCAGTAACTTCAGTTCTGATAATTATTCTCGGCAGGATCATAATCCCTCTGAAAGGATTAGTCTGTGACTTGGAAGTCCTCTGGAATTGCAACTCCTGCTTTTGCTCAGCACACCAGTTATGATCTCCCTTGATCAGGATACCTTGGTAACCATTACTTGCCCTGTTACTTGTCGCTTGATCATCAGAAACATGTGTTCTGTGAGGCTGCCTTTGGAGGTGACAGAGAAACTATGACTAGAACAAAATGAACTGGCAGGACTGCAGATAGAATTATTCTACCAATGTAGAATAACATTTGGCAACTCATTAACATGGTTTGGCCATCCAGAGAGGGACTACTAAAGGTTTACTCTCTTAGTGAGGCTCATGGGGCATGAACTATACCTCAAACCATTTTGGTAGTGATCCCACCTTGTAGAACACCTTACCTCCAAAAGTACAAATAGCTGTTTTACCATTCCACAAGGATTTTAGCCTTTAGTTTTATTGATATTATTTTAATTACTCTGATATTTACTCTGCACTGTGTCCTCCAGAATCCATAAGAAGTTGGGTGGTTTATAAATAGAACGTAACAAAACACAATAAAGTTCTTAAATATAGACTATTTAGTGAGGTCTGGAGGGCTTTATGTCATGATGTGTATTCACTCCAGATGTGCATTTTGCACAGGATTATAGAAGTGCTCAGGCAACATAATCTGAAGCCGTTACACTGGTTTATGATAGAAGCAGCATTCCATGGAAGGCAGCCTTTGCTTCTAAAAGCCTTTCTTCATTTGCTCCACTTAAATCACAATAGGGAGCTTTTTGTCAAGCTCAGGAAAACAGCAATTTTCTGCCTGAATGACATGTCAGAAAACTAAAGAAGACATGATGTATTAATACTCTTTCTCTTCCCTGCTGTGTTCTCAAAACCAAGCCATCACTTTACATAGTTCAGTTTCTACAGCTGAGCTAGGAGAGATGTGGTCCTTGCTGCTTTGTTGGGTATTTGCTTACAGACATTTTATTACCTGTCTAGGTAACATCATCAGTGCTAGTGCATATTTGCTTTAATGCCTGAAATGAACATATGAGTATTTTTGTGCACATTTTTTATTTGGAAAAAAACTGAAATCATGTTTGTGTATATGTGTGTGAGTGTGTATCAGCAAAATTTAAACCTTCTCTTTAGCCTCAACACATGTCATTTTTCAGAATGAGAAAGAGGTGAGGAAAAGAGACAAAACAATGTATTTCAATATATTAATAATCATTGGATAGATTTTTAATTTTTTAAAAGAAGGCAGATTTGTAGATAAACAATGAAACTATTGTAGAATGATCTCTCTTTCTTCAAGCACAAAATATTGTCAACTGTTGGTGAACTTTAGAAGAAACATACCATGTGTTGACCTGTGCATAACATGAAACCTTGAAAATATTAGGAGGTTGCAGACTTTGGAACTGTGAACCTCGGTTGGAACTTCCTGCTGACTAGCTGCCCAGGTTTGAAGGTATCAGGTTGAGTTTGTGCTTTGCCATGGACAGCATCTCTGATCACAGTTGACAGACTACTTTGAAAGTATGCAGCACTGATGAAAACCCAATCTGCAACATGACATGACTGTAAGGAAAGTGATTGATTTTGGTGGGAAGGCAATAAAAAAAAGCAGAGTTCCTGCTGCTCTCAACAAATGTATATTTCAATAACTATCCTTATCAATTAGTATATAATAAATAAACATGGCATTTTCATCAGAAAGGGTTTTGGAATGAAGTTTCGTGACAGCTACAAGGCTCTTTTTTCTTTTCAAAACAGTATTAAAGATATATTACATTATTTACTCTGATCAAAGAAGGTCAGTGCCTATGGAAGACACTGGATGGAAAATTCTGCAATGGAAAAAATACTCTATATTTCTGCAGGAAAACATATTTTTACAAAGCAAATTGGAGTCGGTGCAGAATTGAGGAAGCCATCCTCATGGTATTCTCCTGTGATTCTTCACTTATATCTAGTTCCCTCAGTGACCTTATCCCATTGTCTCTAATTACAACATTTCTTTAATCATTTCTAGTTAGTTGCCATCTTATATTTGTAATAATGTTTTATAGTGATATCATTTGAATATTTTGTTCAATAATGTGTAAGAAATTAATTTATATCTGAATACTAATCTATCAAATACATGAAATGAATTTTGTTGGACAAATAATTATTTATTGTATATATGTATAGGCACCTACACAAATATGTATATATGAAAAGAAACTATGTCACCATGTGCAAATGTTCATATCGGGAAAATAATTTACTATATTAACAAAATGAATTGTAAAACAAATGAATGAAGAAAGGATGAATGGATTAAGTGGAAGGAGAAATGTTAGCTAGGTGGAACTGATGAGATCCTGAGAGGTGAGAAGTTGAAGAGGACAACACAAAAGTGGCCTTAAAGTCATAATATGGAATGACTTTCTGAAAGCATCTTATTATTGCAATCCTTTTGATGCCAGGTGAAAGAATTTTCATGATAAGATAATTTTAGGAACATTTAAAATCATAAGTGTATTCTGCTATGAGTATTATTTTATGGTTGATGGTTTCACTTTTCAGTCTATTTTGCACTATGGGGATAAAGTTTAATCCATCTGTTTTCTAGGTTTTATCATGATTTTAAATGTTGTAATCTAGTGCTGCAAGTACATAAATATCATTGCATAATAAAGCCAGGAAATACCTGCATGTAAATGCACAGACTGAAAATAGAATCCAAGAATAAAAAGTCCAAAGGAACTCAAGGAATTAATTAGGTTCACTGCACCAAAGCTCATGGGCAAAAATATCATATTTAGATGCCCAGAGGCTATTTCATAATTGAAAATGAGATGGATTTCATAGTTGAAATGAGATAGAGAAAAGTGATGTGTCAATATCTCATAAAGCAATGTTTTTTTTTCACATTGGCAACTTTAAGATGTGTATGTTATTTATTTATTTCACACATTTATTATTTTTAATAAATAACTGAAGGTAGCAAACATACCTAGTATTCCTTCATCCTCCTATTTTCCTCACAACATCAACTCTGTGAGGTGGATTGGGAATGACCGCCCCAAAGTCAAGGTTGAGAAGCATTGTCATAAAGAAAATATTCAAATGCAGATTTGGGGGAGAGACTCTACAGCAGCATGTGACAGAATGAAAATGTATATTTTAAATGTCTGTGTGCTTCCCATTTATTTGATTCCTCTTATTCCTCATGCAAAAAGATGTGACATACTTTTCTCTATTGAGAAAAAGCTGTACCTATCAAATATGGATGGTGCACATGAGTGAGGATTTCATTCAGTTTGTTTTTAATAAGAAAACTGGTAACTTTTGCTCTTTTTTATATGTATACTGTATGAAAGAACAAAAGATTAAAATGGGTTTTGATAAAAGTCATCAAATGGGTTTATACATGTAAGATTAAAATGATGGTAGAAGTAACAAATGGGTTTATACATGCCAAATTTTCTACAGTATTCCAAAGTGAAGTATAAATTCCTGTTTCCCACCCACACCCCAAAAAGACCTATAGTGAAATGTAGTTGAAGTTCATGCTGACTGTTGTGATGCTAAATCTGCTTTAAATGCAGTAATGTATCCATTACTCATTGCTTGTTGATGTTTGTATGCATTTCAGAACCTTAAAGATAATCTAATCCATCCATCACAGGTGACTGGCTTGTTTGAGACATTTTAGCATGGTTTCAAACAATTTTCTCTGCCTTTGAGCCTAATATAGGATCTACACATTTAAAGGTAACCTCATTTTTTTCAGTGAATAGGTTCTACTTGTATACTTTTATTTTAAAGAAATAGTGAAAAGGCAAATCCAAAAGAGGACACTGAACCCTATGAGGCTATCTTTCTTTGAAAATGTAACTGAATTAGGAGACCCGTTGGAGATAATATCTCTCTAGCCCCTTCTTTTAAAAAAATGTTGCTGAGATAGTGAGATCAGGAGAGGGAAGCTTTCTAGTGTGCTTGGGAGGTCTGGCAGATTTACTTTTTTGGCATGGTGCATTGCCAGAGAGTTGAAAAATCATCTGATATTGGATTGTTTTAACCAGATGCAACCATTTTTCTTTTTGTCTGCCTGTAAGTCAGACAGCAGCCTGTGAAAAGAGAACATAATTGAACATAAAGAGAAAATATAAGCATGGAATTTTCACAGATGATGGCCCCACTTTCAAAATACTTAAATTTTCAGTAAAAAAGGGAAATGTCCTCAGATTTGAATTTGTCTTTCTGTCAAAATGCTGTGGTAGTAAAGGATTGAGGAAAAGATATATGAAATCTCACAGAAAGGCTAAATCACAAATATTTATCGAAATAAATGCCAATCTGTATGGAAAACATTTATCCTTTAAAATATATAAATTTTTGTTATTTTGCTGAAATGGAAAAACAAAGCAAAACAAAATAATGCAAGGTTGCAATGATTTGTTTCCTTTTTAAGAAAATAATAGTGAATAATAGGTGAGAGAGGGTTCAGAAAGATGTCAGTTATTCTTTTAAACTATTAAAAAGCCTGGTCAATATTTTCTACACTCTGCTGTTGCTTTGTGGTTGTAACGAATATCCGTTTGGCTTACAACTCTTCCTTATTGTAGGCTATGTATTTCTTCAGTAAGAATAGCAGGTAAGTAATAGAAACATAAGTTCAACATTATTGACAACCTTTTGCTAACCTTCTGTATTATCTGCACAGAGGGAAGACCAGTCTGAATAGAGTCAAAATATATGAACATAAGATAAAATTGTAAATCTACATTTTTAATTTAAGAGGAAGATTTTATTTTTTAAAAAGTCACAGAGGTATGAGAAATAATTCACTTTCAAAGCTGGCAATTTTGATTAAGAATCAGAAACTGAAAAATGCATGTGAAGAAGATTTCCTTTTAGACATGTAATTATAATGCCACATACCTGACCCTCCTTCCATGTTTTTGTATTCATTTCTGTAGACTAGAGAGTCAGTAAGATGAAATATTTTTTACATGATCATTCTGTTTTCAAAAGCATCTACAATCAATTTGAACATATCAGGCATTTTTGGAACTACATTAATGAGTCCATCATTCAGGCCTAAAGTTCCTTTAAGCATTGAATCAAAATTGGGAAGTGGCATATGCTATAAAGAGAGACACAATTGTGCTGCTATCCACAGATCCACAGTTGTTGGATTTATCCATTCAAACAATTATTAATGTATGGCTTTGAGCTATTCCCTATCCAGACTCTGAGATATTGTATGGTTGCAATTTATCACCTGTGACAAGCCACACTGTAGCATATCTTGATCAAAAGTAACCAAGAGGAAGAAGACAAGGGCTTAGTAGAACACTAGGGACTCTATTACTATATGTAGATGGCAACTGACTGAACAAACACTGTGATGAAACACTGTGCTTGGATCCTAGCTTGTCATGGGCTAGAATGAAAGATCTTATTTGAAGAATAAATTCCAAATGGGTGATGTGAGTTGGTTCTTAGGCAGTAGATTTGGATCAATGAGGTTATCATGAATGTGCTAGACTTATATCAAGTTTCTTAAGGATATAGTGATGTTAAGCATACAAAAATGAGTTAAAAGGTATAATATGACAGAAAATCCACAAAACCAGCCATTTATGAAGCATTTACTTTAGACATTTTTGTGTTTTTGCTAGGCCCCCAGAGCCTTTAGGGATCATGTTGCAAACTTCAGAAAATGCACCCAAATAAGCCTCAACATTCCAGCATGCTTCAGAGGTTCCCAGAAACAAACTGATCCATACCCATGGCCCGCACAGTGCTGGTATTTAGAGAAATTAAATAAGCTATCTGAAAGATTAATGAGATGTGTAAAGAAAGATCCACAAGAAAATCCTTGAGAACCACTTCTACCATCTCTTGATTTGCTGAACTCAAATACCATATTTTTAACAGCTTTGAGGTGTTCCTATTACTTCTTCAGATAGGTTTGCTTCCATTTTCCTTCACTGCTCAAGAGTACATTCAAGGATACTGAAAAACTTTGTCCTGTTGTGAATATACCGTTACAGATAGCAGGAAAGAACAATAGCAGAAGATTATGTGGCAAACAAGGATGAAAATATAAAGAGGTGTGTTACATTAGGAAGTACATACATAATGTTCAACCTAATATTTCTTATTAATTTTTTATACTTTTTAATTACAGTGGAACCTCACAAGATGAGCACCTTGCTGCACGAGATTTTCGCAAGACGAGCAAAAAATTTTAATAAAATTTATTTTGGTTGACGAGCAACAAACTCGCAAGACGAGCAAGCTTCGCGCGATAACTTATATGTCATCAGTCAGCACGCTCTGTATTTCCTGTTCAGGCAGCAGCCACGTGAGAGTTCTGCTGACATTGCCACGTGCAGTGTACTCCATTACTGTCCGTGGACTGTACTGTGAGACGTTGCTGAGGGAAGAGGGAAAAGGCCCTTTTGCCTCGAGTGGCAGCAGCAACGGATCCTCCGAGCCAGCAGGGGGTGCCGAGCAACAGTCGGCCTAGCAGCAGCCTCGAAGCAGATCCTTAAGTGCTGGTTAGTTTGTTCTATTTCTGCTTTATATTGTGTGTTAATCATGGTTACTTGTTTCAGATCGG
>JANHZU010002155.1:228357-238976 GCA_032468055.1 Acrochordus granulatus | reverse complement strand
ATTGTTTTACCTAGTAATCTGGTATTATATTGTACATTTGATTGTTATTTTCTCTGGTTGTACTGATAATTTTATTCTTTCTTCGTCAAAGTGTATTTGGATTGATTTGGAACTCAAGCACCCCTGTTCATATCACTACTACCTGTTCTGTAGCCTCATAAAAGCATTGTGCATGTTGTCGTAATATCAATGATTTATCAAGCAGGATTTGTAATCAAGGAGTATTATAATTATACTTCACCAGGGAAACTAATTTTGAATAACATATCTAATATTACAGGGTTAGAGAGAAGCTGGTGCTAGGGCCTGAACTTTAAAAACATATAAAACCATGTCTTCATTTGGCAGAGATTTTTCCAACTGTTAATCTTAGTGAAGTTAAAACTGATTTTCATTAGCCAAGGAGTTGCTTTAAATATACTCTTCTCACCAAAACAAACTGTCCTGAGGCTTTGTGACTCTTACAGTTAATTTCAGCTTTCCATCAAATTAAATACAAATAAAACAACCCAACTATCAAAACAAGGACATATTTATTCTTAACACATTAGTTAAAGTATGATACTATTCCTTAATTGGTTAAGAAAATAAACAGTATTTTCCAAACTAGAAGCTATTCTTTCAATTACTACTGTAATAGAAGTTCTATCAGGTTATATGGATGATAAGAAATAGTATCATCTCAGTCTAAATGTAGCACAAATTTCAGTCAACAGTATTTTAGCCAAGTTTTAAACAGGCCCCTTTCATTTGTCCTTTTCACCCCCTTCTATATTTTGGATCAAAGAGTCTGAAAAAAATTGCCCTTCTTTCAGAGACAGGAGAAAATGCTTACTTGTGAAAAGCCAACTTGCACTCTGAAAAAGTCAGATTAAAAATAACTGTATATGTTTTAAATCATGCTAACTACAAACATATTTCCAAATAAAAATAATTAAAAAGGTGATTTTCAGGTTTCAGTATCCAACAACTTTTTAAATTTTCTAGTGTGAGCACTTGATGCTATACAAATGTTCCTGTCCTTCAAAGAGACCAAAAAGCACGTCCTGCCAGATCTGATTGTATGTCGAGAGTGGATCTGATCCCCTTGTCACTAAGGTTACTAATCAAATTTTCATCTAATATCAATATGCTCATGCAGGATTTCCTGATCAAACACTTAAATGTGCCCCTCTGCACCCCCATTAACTAACATGTTTTATATGTACTGGGGTCATCAAAAGTGTAATTCCCCAAAAGAAACCTAATCCTGCCCTTCTGTCAACTAGCAGATAGGTAATAATATTTTCTATCCTGTACTTTTTATGAACATCAATAGCATGCCAGAAATTAAAATCTTATTTTAATCTTACAACACATGTTTAAAATAAAAATAACCCTTATACATACTTACGGTGTTTAAGCTAGCCAAGTAAGGAAGAAAGGTGTTTCATCAACAATTTGTGTGTTTCTATTTCCAAAGCAGTCATAAAATAGAGCTGGTTTAAGGGACATTTTGAAAGGTTCAGAATTAATTGAGGAGGTTTCTGTGATTCTTTATTTTGGAGTTGAAACTCTGAACAGAACCAAAGACTGATTCAGAAACAAGTGCAGAGATTGATAAGTGTCTGAATGATACCCAACATGCAAATCAAACCATATGCAATAATTTATGAAAAGAACCAATGTGCATTTTGAAAAACTACAGTAAACATATTGATTTACATTCTTTACATTCAATTATTTTATATCACATTGATGTGCAGTGATATTTAAAAGAAGTGATATTTAACATATTGAGTACATGACTTTCCATGTTTTTTCAATGCATTATTTTCATCTGGAAAAAAATAATTTACCTAGGGTCTATGTGCATTTATTAGGTGCGCAGTGGAGTAAGCAGCAAAGACACTGGGCTTGTCAGTCGGAAGGGCAGCGGCTCGAGTTCGAGACCCAAGAGCTACCACATTACAGGATGAACACCTGTTGTCTGCCTAGCTCCTGCCAACCTAGCAGTTTGAAAGCATGTAAAATGCAAGTAGATAAATGGGTACCATCTTTGTGGGAAAGGTAATGGTGTCCATGTGTCTTGGTGTATAATCATGCTGGCCACATGATCACAGAAGCATCTTTGGGCATGCTGGCTCTTTGGCTATGAAACGAGATAAGCACTGCCTCCTAGAGTCAGCCATGACTGGCGGGGGAAACCTTTACCTTTATTTTTTACCTTTATGTGCATTTATTAGTATCTAAAATATTTCTGTTAAAACAATAAATCACATATAAGATCTCAGTAAAATTAGAGGTACGAAAAACACTTAAGCAAATTTTGAAATCATCATTATCTTAAATCCATTAAATGAGTGAACCATCTTGTAAATATCCCATTAAGTAATAATGGGTTCACATGACAGGGTCCTCAGTTGTGTTTTAAGTGTTCTGAATTCAAGTGTTCTGAGGAAAGTGGTCACAAACTAGTGAGGACATACTAGGAAATTTAATCTGACTTGTTCAGGTCTGGACTGAATATTCACATTTCAGAAAACCTGCATTTGCCAGGTAGCAGTGGACTGCATGTATCTACACATGCAATACTATAGGCACAAATTTAGAACCCTGTCATTCTGATTTAATATTTGCCACACAAATTGCCGAATTGCATGTACTGAAAATCTTTCAGTGACTCCATATCTTTTCTAGACAAAGAAAAAAAAATCTCATTCGATGAAGGATATTCTGATATAGAAAGAACATTTACCCCCTCATTTTGACTTTAGGATTGTATAAAGCATATATTAAAAGCCAGCAGTTTTTAACAATATTTTTCATTAACTGGTAGAATGTAAAGTGTGGTATAAATACGATGCTATGTGAAATACTCAGCAATGGAAAGATTATACATGAAATCCTTTATTCTTAGAAGGCTTTTCAGAGTATTTTTAAAAATCAAAACTAAAAGTAACTTCATAAATGGCTGATATAATTCATATCCAATATTTTTAAAATGACTTTGATATACTATTCTACTGGAATAGTTTATTATTATAACTACTACTATTATGTGCACACTACACAATGAAAGCATTTAGAATCCTCTTGATTGAAAATACTACTATAATACTGTGACCTATACAATATACTAAAAAAAAGGTCAATCTGAATTTTCACTGTTCTTCTGTATGGAATATGTGTGGAGAAATAAGGAGAGTCGGGGGAGAGAAAAGAAATAACATTTATGTGCTAATTCATAAAATATTACCTATAGTATTGCATAAATATTTTTGTAAACTGATCTAATTTTATTTCTAAAATCTACTTTTCTCTTTTCAAGCTATTTGGAAAAGTGGAGTATTTTTAAATACATTTTATAAGGAGAATATGGACTTTATTTTATTTTGTATGAAAAATAACATGTTTATTTATCCAGTTCAAATTTTTATTAGATATTCAGGCTAGGTTGTTGGATTTGAAGAATGCTGCTCCTCTATGACCAGTATTACATATCATGGAGAGTTATTAGCACTCATATTGCTCCACAAGCATGAATTCCAAAATTGTAACGTGAGCCTAAAGTTGAGATTTCAAATTAAAATAAAATGAGTTTGCAAACACAGCTGATATTGCATCATACCTTCAAATCTTCTTTAAATTAACTATGTCAAGAAACTCCTCTAACAGAATGTGATTCTGACAAAGAAAAAGAAGTTTGCACAGTATCAGTTTATTCTGAGACTCAAAAGATTTTTTGGTAATATTTCAAACAGCATTTTTTTTCTTTTAAAACCAGTACAATCTCTTTGTTTCTTCATTGAAGAGACTTCTATCACTACTAAATTGGTCAGGTACATGGCTAAATATTCATATTTGATCAGATATATAAAATATGCATAATTGCAGAGACGGGCTTTTTTGGGGTGGGAAGGGGTTACTCTATTTTACTATGTTGTAAAAGCTATTTTTTGACAGCACAGTCACATAATACTTTATTGAAGAAACTCTCATTCATTTGATGTAGCTTACTCTCAAGAAGTTGTATATAGGAATGCAGCCTGAAAAGATAGTAACCTTCAGAGTGAATACTCTACTTTATTCAGAAGTTGAGTGCCTACCACCCTGTCCAAAGCCTTCCTAAACAATCAAGATTGGAATCTGGATGATAGTTATCCAACACAGGTGAGAAGGGCTTCTTGAGAAGGGGGTGCATTACCACATCCTTCAAGCAGGCAACACATCTTAGTTCTACAATGAGGAATTAATCACTGCTTGGACTCAATCACATGCCACCTTCTGGGAGGCCTAAAGCAAGCAATAAGGGCATGAAATCAGAATCATAGCAAATGCAATTGATTCAAGCTCTTACCAGATAACCAAGCTGAATATGAGCCTTGGGCACTTCCATAAGTCCAACTCTGAATGAAGCCAGGAAATTTTGTCAAACAGATACAGAAGATATTTCTTACAATGGCCCTGCAAGGACCTGCTGGCATCTCTTTACCCAGAATACCCTGGTAATCTAAAGTAGGACTAGCTGTTTGCAGATGCAATAATTCAGGGAAATGAGCTTACTTTGCTGCTCTTACCATCATCAGGTAAGTTTTAATAAAGGATTTGCCCATCATCCTCAGGTGAGAGACTGAGGCTGGGAAAAAGATGGAATTTGCTTGCCATTCCTGTTGATTTTTGGGGGGGCAGTTCCCCAATGACTCAGGTGACTGCAAATTGGTAGAGAGTTACAGAGAAGATGAGAAGGAATTTAGTAGAGCAGGTGATAAGGAATGGAGGCATTCTCAGCCTTTAAGCACTGAATGTTGGAGCAAAGAGATGTTTGCTATTTGAAAAAAATACTGTAACTGACATAGACAAAATATTAAAAGACATAGACCACACATTGACAATAAAATCACGTAATGTATGGCACAAAATTTTGCCATTACAGCTGTGTAAGCTGAAATGTTGAATGAAGAAAAATCAATTATTTTGAATTGTGCTGGAGAAAATTGTTTAGAATAACTTGAACTGCAAGAAGAACAGTAGATAAAATAAAACCAGATTGCTTACTGGAAGCCCAAATAAAGACAACAAAGGTTAAATATTCTGGGCACTTAACAAAGGCAAAAGTACTTGAAGAAGACCTTGATGCTTAGAAAAATCAAAAGTAATTGAAAAAGAGACTGTCAAAAAACAATGTGGCTAGATACCATCTTTGATGACACAAGCATAAGCTTAAAGAAATTGAAAGAAGCAGTTATTGACAATCCTGGTGAAATGATGTACATCAGGTCATAAAGAATTTGAAACATTTGAATGACTGAAAAACAATCATAAAAAGAAAAGAGATACTGTGGTTACAGGAAGCTTTTTAAAAAAAGGGTTTAATTGATATATATGTAATATAGTCAGACATGATGGAGAAACACTGTTTAAGACAATACACAACCCATAGTTATTCTTGCAGTTATGTTTTATATTAAGAAATCTTTAGTATGCTCTCATCCAATGGGGCATTATTTAAGTTCAAATACCTATGTTTCTCTATTTTGTACACTGTGCAGTTTAAATCTAGAGTAGTTTCATGGGTTAAATTATAACTCTCTTGTTCAAAAGGTACAATGTTTAAGTGAATTTCAGAAGGATCCACTGAACTCCTGTAATATTTCTATTCATAAAGTTTAGGGAATATCAGAAAGAGGGATGGTTATTTTATATTGATAAAAATGTGAACTTTTAAAAATAAATTGAATTGAGAACTTCTATAGGTGGAACAAATATTAGGTTACTTGAGCAGAGTTCTATCTTATAGATTAAGAAATACTGTATTTCTCTAAAAAGTATAATTTTTCACAATAATTATTTCTGAACTGGTACAGACGATTTCAAAACAAACCTGTTTTCTCATTTGGTATACTTCTTCTTTTTGGAGAAGGATATTATAAACAATTAAATCCCATGTTTCCTTCACATTCTGCTGCTTTCTGTGCCCAATATTTTGGCAATCTATGAATCTCTTACATAGAAAAGAAAGTCTGCCTATATAACAGTTTTTTTTTATCAATTTCCAATCACTGTTGAAAGTGATTTCAACAACTTAGAAGAATAAGAGACAGAAGACTGGTTTAAATGGGAATGGCAGAAAGAATTGTTCACAATTCTTGGCTAGGCTTACCTATTGCCATTATGTATTCTCTCCCCTAAAAGAGAAGGAACACAATTTTTAACAAAAGGTTCTTCACATGGGACTATGCAGGCTGATGTTTATCTGTTATTACAACTTTCAGCCTTACTGTCATGTCAAAATGTCCAATTTTCTGTTCCCACTCTGCAGGCTCTGCTAACCTTACTGAGGCTGCATTCATCATCAAGGGCTTTGAAACATGGATGATGTTTATGAAAGGAATTATTGGGTGGAGTAGGGGGTGGCCTTTAAAGAATTCCAGAAAACTTTAGAAGTATAGCAACTTAATATTTTAGATTTAGGACAGCTTAACTTTTTTACTAAATGATAATGTTTTCAGTACATCATTATTCTTTCCAATCTACTGAAGTGAGGCAAATTATGACTGAATTATTCTTATTTTCTTATAATGATAAAACTACCATTACTTCTCCAATAATTAAATTTATTATTTGGCTGCCTGTGTCACTACTGGGATTCTGGATAATTAAATTTTGAATCTTGTTCTTCTGTTAAGCTAATATTGCAGTTACTCTTCAGTATTCTGTTATTTTTTAAAAAACTACTGCCTCCAATAATAGCTTTTGAACATTTGTGTCCTAATTGTGGGTAATTTTCTTGAATGTATGAAAGGTAAAAATAAAACCACTATTCTGTTAGATAGGTTAGCCATCTTATTTCTCTTTTTCTATGCCATGTTTGATTATTTCAGTTACTGCTATTACAGCAGTGATAATAGTTGAACTGTCACATTATAGCCTCTCCTTAAATCCTAACATAGGCAATAGCAGAGAAAACAATGGCAAATTCTCTAAATTCTAACAATTTAGAGAAAAATTGTGCTTGGCACAGAACGATGGCATGCAGTATTTGCACAAATGTATACAATACACATGTATTTCATCGGTATAAGAAAGAAATTTTCCAAATGAAAACATATCTTCTGAGAATTATCATATTGGCCAACTCCTTGGGTCAATCACATTCTTGAACTACGCTTTACACAAAGGATAGTTCTTTCATAAAAGGTTGTGGTTAGTCTATCTTGTTGACAAGAGATTTTTTTTTACATTGCTTTTAAATTTACACAAAAATTACTCTATGTCTCAAAAAATCAGATATCGCATTAACATTCAAAATTTCATTTTTTTAAAAAAGTATCAACCAATGAATCTGGAATGTTACTTTTCAATTTAGAAACTCAATATTGCTGAACAACATATACAATTTAAGTAAGTAATATTTGGATCTTCTGATCCAGCATCATCATCTTACACCTGTTGTGGCTATTGTGTAGGATGGAGAAAATGTGTGGCTTCTTTAAGAAATGGAAAGACATTGGGAGATGGGGACAAAGAGAAAGAGAGGGCATTGCCCACATTTGGACAGTGGGAAGAGCAAGAGGCTCAGAAGACACTCTTCCTAGTTTCTCAGTCTATAAAGGGGTATACCTGGTAAAACTGACAACAATCTTGCAAGTCTCATATTCTTTTACAAGTCTCTGGCAGCAGTATCATTGCAATATCATGATGCGATATATTGCCTTAGCATCATGGAGATGAAGATGCTGTGCTGGATCTCCAGTATCACGCACTACACCATGTTTGCAATGAGGACATTCACCAGAAGTATGGTGTTGTTCCAATCACTGACAAGCTACATGAATACTGGTTTCAATGGTATGCCACATCCTGTGTGCTGACAAGACACTAGCCAAGAAAGGCCTCCTGTTAGTGGTCAGTGGCAAACAGCCAAAGGTTGCCCAAAGCATTGGCTTGACACATTGCATAAAGACCTAAATATTGCCTGCACCCACCAATGACCAGGCCCACAACAGCATCAGATGGTGCCAGCAAACTGGTATAGCGGACCCCACCACTGTGCAGAACAAATGCTGAAGAAGAAGACAATGACCAGCAGCAAGTTAATGCATAGATGACCAATTTGCAGAATGCTGTGGTACAACTTATAAAATAGCTAGAGGAAAACTTGCCCCAACCTGTGGCAGCACAACAAATTGTGGCTCAGGCAATTCTCCTGCATTCCCATGGCAGCATGCCAGTGAAGTTTGGAAGGGGCATAACAGGATTACTTTCTGTAATGGAATGCATGGATGACCTTGGAAAATGAGAGGAAGAGATGCTGCCTAGGAAACAATCAAACAAGAGAGGCAAATGCATTAAGCCCAGGGGCTTAATGATCAGGAAAAAAAATTAGGAAGATCAAGCAGTTAAAAGTAGTGGCGGGAAGGTTGTGCTTTCAGACTTTCAACTTTCTGTAAATGTTTCCTTAGAATAAAGTAAAATTAATTAATCTAGTTGTCTTTCCTGTCTGGCTTACCTAGGAGGACTGACAAGAGTCACTGATAAGATGGTAAAGGTTCCCATGCCAAACCCAAATCATCTCCACCTATTTTAGATATGAATAATGTATTTACCTTAATATGCACATCGTCAGGAAACACATTTAAAATGTCTATAAAAATATGGACTATGTAATAGAAATTTGGCTCTGAGGCACAAGCTTTGGAATATGCACTGTTTCCCTTGTAAAGCCTCTTATCATAAGGATCATTTGTCTGAAATACAAGGGAGAATTAGAAGAATAAATAATGTTTCCATTTTTTTTGCCTGGTTTAGATGGATTTACATTTATTTGATTAGTCCTTTCAGAAAGTTTCAATTTATGTTCTTATGAGCCCTGTACTTTTTTATGAAATTACATGAATTTAATAAAAATATTTTTTAAAATGTCAGCACCATGAGAAATCTTTGGAAAGTTCCATATGAGAGTAAAAACAGAAATCAGATAAATCCAGTATGATTTGCTTCACCTAATTTATTTATTTATTATTTATTTATTTATTAAATTTACATGCTGCCAAAATCAAATGACTCTCATAATATGCATTTGAAAAATACATCCATATTAAGGAGACAAGAATCATAATTAGTAAAAGATAAGTTTAAAGTCTGGTTGGGGAATCAAGTTAAAGAAAAAGAAAGCCAGAGCAGATGTAAGAGCAGCTGTGCCTAATGTGAAAAAACTAGAATCACAAAGCTAATGGTGATTTAACATGAGTGCCAAATACTATTGTTATGAATAGACACATGTAGCTATTAATATATCACTGCCTTGTCATGGTGAAGGGGGTTGCATAACTCAATGAAGATATAACCTCTGCCATGCAGGGCCACCCAAGACAGACAAGTCAGTGGAAAGTTCTGACAAAATATGATCCAGTAGAGAAGGAAATGGCCAGTATCCTTGCCAAGAAAACCCATCAAAAGGCTAAAAGATATGACGCCGGAAGATGAGCCTGTCATGTTGGAAGGTGTCCAATATGCTACTGGGGAAGAGTGGAGGCAATTACAAGTAGCTCCAGAAAGAATGAAGTGGCTGGGCCAAAGCTGTGGATGTGTCTGATGGTGAAAGGAAAGTCCAATGCTGTAAAGAACAGCATTGCATAGGAACCTTGGATATAGGATCTATGAATCAAGGTAAGCTGGATGTGGTCAAACATGAGATGGTAAGATTGAACTTTGACATCTTAGGAATCGGTGAACTAAAATGAACAGGAATAGGCAAATTTAAATCAGATGACCACTATATATGCTACTGTGGGCAAGAATCACTTAGAAGAAATAATCATCATAGTCAATAAAAGAGTGGGAAAAGTAGTACTGGGTACAAACTCAAAAATGACAGAATGATTTCAGTTTGAATCCAAGGAAAACAATTCAACATCACAGTAATACAACTCAGCCACTGATGCCAAAGAGGTGACCAGTTCTATGAAGGCCTACAATATATCTTCAAGATGTTGAAGAAAATTGGAGATACCAAGGAAATGTTTTGTACAAAAATTGGCATGATAAAGGACAAAATGATAGGGATCTAGCAGAAGCAGAAGAGATTAAGAAGAGGTGGCAAAAATACACAGAAAACCTATATATTAAATCTAAATGTCTCTGATAATTATTATGGTGTGGTTTTTGACCTAGAGCCAGACATCCTGGAGTACGAAATCAAGTGGGTCTTAGGAAGCATTAATAACAACAAAGCTAGCGGAGGTGATGGTATTCCATATGAACTATTTAAAATCCTAAAAGATGATGCCATTAAAGTGCTTCACTCAATATGCCAGCAAATTTGGAAAACTCAACAGTGGCCACAATACTGGAAAAGGTCAGTTTATGTTCTAATCCCAAAAAAGGGCAATGCCAAAGAATGTTTAAACTACCATACAATTGCACTCATTTCACACACTAACAAGGTTATACTCAAAATACTATAAGCTAGGCTTCAGCAGTATGTGAACCAAGAGCTACCAGATATACAAACTGGGTTTCGAAGAGGCAGAGGAACTAGAGATCAAATTGCCAACATTCGCTAGATCATGGAGAAAGCAAGGGAGTTCCAAAAAAACACCTACTTCTGCATCATTGACTACACTAAAATCTTAGAT
>JANHZU010002155.1:201398-226001 GCA_032468055.1 Acrochordus granulatus | reverse complement strand
AACAAGTAATATCTAGACACAAAGTAGGAGGACTAGGCAACTCCTGATACTATCCGAGATTAAAAGCAAGGGCTAAAACAAGAATGGAAATTATTAAGAACTAGATCATAATTAACACATTTCTACTTTCTGGTTTGGTAGAAAGTTCTCCATTTGATGAAAGGAAATATGCTTTTAAGAGTCTTGTACTTGTGGACAGTATTAAAATTAAATCCACTTAGGAAATGTAAACACCAAAAACCGTTAAGCATATGTGGTACCAATTAGCTAACATAATCAAACTTGATGGAAAGAACTTGTTTTAACAGTACTTATGCTCTACTTGAAGCTTTGTTCAGTGAAATGACAAGGAACTGGAACAAGATCCTAGGCTGCTACTTATTTATGGCATAGTGGATTATTTTTAATTGTCATTTCTGTGTATTACCTTTAATTAATAGTCATTTCTCTCTAAGGTCTTAAATATGAAAAAATATTTCTTTTAAGTAGGAACTTTGATTACTTATTTGTAAAAGGATGTAGCTCTTTATGCGATGAAGTATATTAGGATTGTTGCCCATAAAAACCTCATGCTTTTCGAATAACTCTTTGAATGCTATGTGAGAGTTGCTTCTCATGAGATTGGTGGCATATAAATTAGCTAAATAGATAAATACTTTTAGATTAATATGACATCAGTGCTAAATAAGGAATTGGTGTTTTAACATTCTATCTTCAAAGTTTTGCTAATATGGATAAATATTTCACTAACATGGACATGATACAGCAGTTAAATATCAAATAAATGTCAAGAACAATGAATAACTGCCATACAAGCACTCAAGGATATGAGGGGTTCTATTGTGTTCACAAAGCATTCAGATAAATATTATGGAGCAATCATTTTTCTCTTCTAAAGAAGTGGACAATAAATTGCAAAACCAAAGCAAAAGAAAACAAACATCTCCGAAACTCTGACTGAAATATTTATTCTTGTCAGCTACAAAGACATAACTGTGTATGTCCTTATACAGACCTCATCATCAGCTGGAGTGTGATTCTGGGATCTGGTTCAAAGGGATTGTTTCTGAATATTATAAACATGGAAGTGACAATTTCCTTCATGACAACACACTGCATGTCCTTCGAAACATTGACATGGTATGTAATTGAGGAAAAAAATTGGAAGGAATTCTCGGCGTATTGTTATGAAAAGCGAGAATAGCAATTGTAGAATATTAAATTTTTGTTGTATGTTTATAAAATGAATGCTTATCAAATAAAAGCCTATGGCAACTGAGATCACATGGCCAGATGGCTGTGGCTTTCAACTGTACTTTCAAACATTTATTCTATGTGAGGCTGCTGCTGCAAGATTACTTGAATGCATGTGGATGTGTAGCATTATTTATTAAAAGCCATTTTAGATGCCATCTTATGTTTTAAGTTATTAGATTTGACAACTTTATGTTGAAATACTGAAAATTTTTATATTTAGTGAATAAATGGCAGCACATGCTCACTTATGTTATAGGCTGAGGCTATAATTCTAACTTAATATATCTTGAGTGCAGTGTGCTATAAATGCTCTTGAACCAACTTAGTTAAACATTAAGGGCACCTATTTTAATTTGCACAATATTAGAGGAGGTCCATGTCCTTGTTTTTTCTTCGATCTAGCTCTGTAAACATGATCAAAGAGAAGGTATCACTGTGTAATAGAACTTTCAAGGGCAGTATCTCTGAAGTTTTTATGTTATGGCGAGCCAACAATAGAAAGTTCTAATGAGTTTTCAAAATAAAAGGAACAATTTTTCAGGTACTGTTTCAGTACCTGAAAATGTTCCTAACTGACATGACACTGCAAGCTCTGGTTCCAATCTTTTTTTTATCATCATCATATAGAAAACTTTTATTGGCATGAATTGAATGTATTCTATTGATCTTTCTCATGCACCCAATGACTTTTATAACATTGGAATTAGTCTTTGTTAGTGGAATATCCAAAGATATACAATACTTGGATCCATAATATTAGAAACAAGTTGGGCTTCCATGCATTCAAAAGCCATTATACCCAAAGATACTTTTTACATTATACCCAAGGATACTTTCTACAATCTAATGGAAGCTGTTATGGGATTATTTTATGCTCACTAAAACCAGCTGGATGAAATAAGGATTATCAAAAGTTGGTTCTAAACTAGATTATGCCTTTCCAAAGTGGGTGCCTGACTAAATCCATAAATAAGATATTGCAATGGTAGGGCTCTCAAATAACACTGTAAAGTTTAATGAAAGTCTGAGAATAATGGAGATCATAATAGGCATCAGATAAAAGCCAGAGATCTACAAGGAGTCCTTAGAATGTGAGACATAAAGTTTCTGGTTTCCAGTCTTCCAATCATGAGTCGTGAAAAGAAACTAGTCTATTCTCTTCTGGCTCCTTAAATATTCTGATGAAAGCCTTTGGTTCTAATTGCATTAATTTGGAGGAAAGGCAGAGGAAATGGAAAAAGTTCCCTAAATTGAATGAATTCTCTCATCAACAATTCCACCAACTTTACACTTGCCCATGTTTTGCTATTCAAGAAATCACTGGGCATTGTTCCTCAACTTACATTCAGCTTCACTTTTGATGTCAGCTATGGATCTGCAGTGATATTTCTATGTGCGGAAAATGTAAATAACAAATCCCTGTTTCAGAAGTTTCAGGACTGCTAGGCTTATTTGCTTCAAAACATATAGCTAAGCAGATCAAATTCCATACATGCTATTTAGTTTGGAAAGCAAGACTTGCAATTTAATTAATTGCAACATGAACAAAGGTTTAACCACTTTAAAATGTTATCTATGATTTGAAATAAAATAGATTAATATAATGGGTTTGTGAAAATGATTGGATAACATTTCTACCCTTTGTGCCACCCTACTACTTTTAAATTCCACTTCTTCTCAAAAGCAGTCTGCTTTATAGCACAGAAATCTGCTGTTCAAAAAATACATCTTAAAGCCCTTTGGGATTCAGAAACCAGTATATTGTACCTATTTTTAATTCATCTCCCATAGAAAACTGCCACCAATTTCTCTGGGAAAGATGCCTAAAAGCACAGGGAGGAAATCAGGCCAACACTGTTGTAGAAACCTGCTCAACTGAATGCTTTCTTCCCTTTTTCCAAGGTCATTATCACAACATTCCTATTGGAAGGAATCCAGAAGATTTTCCTAAATAATATTTATATTTATTTTCCATTTTTAGAGTAGCTTGTAATCTGTACTGAAAACATTGTTATGCTGAAAAATAAGGTATTAATAATTATCATATAGGATTACTATATCATTATTTATTGTTGGGACTGTAGATGTCATGTCCCTATAACCCCAAATAACATGCTTTTTTCCCCCTTGCAGCAGCTAGAGTGCCTGTATTGTCACTCACCAATTTGACTGCTCTATACATGTCCCCTTCACAGCTGCAGATGGGAGAAAGAAAATGATTTTAATTAAGCCATAATGGATTGATTGGATGGACCTGTCTGGTAGACACATTAAGATTAAGACCTAACCTAGTGGTTAGATACAGATATATTATATGTTTGATGAATTGAAAAATGTCATAGATTATTAAACATGTCAATGTTTATAGATTACAACTGCAACAAGAATGAGAACATACAATCTCCCATTACAAGGATATATTATGAAGTAAGCATCCCAAAAGTCCATAGGAATTGTACTTCTTAGCTAAGCTGCCAATTAATGTCTTAATTTTTTGTCCCACTGTAAAGCATTATTTGTATGTAGAGTGCATTGTTTGCTGCATTCACCAGCTTTTAAAAAAAATTGAATAAAAGAGATGGTCTATATTATAATATTGGTGCATGACTCTTATGTTTAAGATGGGAAACTACCAATTCTGTTTCTTGCATGATTCAGACTGCTCTGTTGGACTGTATCCTTGGTTTTACAGCACTAAATTACTTATAAATAGTTGATTTGCACCCCAAAATATGAATGAGGCTAAGGTCATAAAACAATGCAATAGACTATTGTTTACAAATTCCAGAGTCTAAGTTAAGGTATAAAGTGCTGATAGATTTTGGCTTAATTCAATAAGTCAACCCAAGGATAATAATAGCCATTTATCAGCTATTATGAATTAACTCTGTTTGTAAAATGAGTATCTGAGTCAATGGTGAGGTAAGTCTGTTGTGCAAATTCAAAATGGCAAGTTTCTAATCCCAATCCAATCCATCAATCAATCAATCAATAAACTTTACATATACAATACATTAATTTTAAAATGCCTTTACTTTTCCTTAAGAATTAAATACCCAACCCTTGGCAATATAACAAAATAAAGCATCCATACGCCTCGGTGTACAGTCATACTGGTCACATGACCACAGAACTGTCTTCGGACAATGCTGGCTTTTTGGCTTGGAAATGTAGATGAGCACACACAACCCTAGAGTCACAGGGGAAATCTTTACCTTTTTATCTTGGCAATATAGCTTCCAAATGATAGAGGCTGCAGGCCCAAAGCCACACTGACACTTGACTTCCTGACCAGTGGGAATGATGGCACTGTAATGAAGCCTTACCAGTACATTTGTGGCAGAAGGGGTTATGACACTCCCCAGAGAAAGTGAAAGAAACTTTGCATTTATAAAATTGCGTATTCTGGCTGATTTAACATATTACCAGAATCACAGTTAAGAGTTAATTGGGACAATGTCATTGTGGGGACACCATATTGTGCAAATGGCCATGAGTATGGCCATGAGTATGGCCATATGTACAACATACAATGCATGTTATAATTTATGGTGATACATTAGGTTCTTTGTAAATGTAATTCCATGTACAACAAAATAAACTAAAGCTTTAGAAGGGCAAACCATTCTACTAATAAATTATCATATGAAGTCATTTTCTTAAATCTAATGTGAATTATTCTACTTTTCATCTAGATAGACTATTCCCAAGATGATTTGGTGTGGAAAATATTACAATATTTATAGAACAAAAATCTTTTGACTGCTTCATAGGGGTACTCATATTTTCAGCAGAGATATTTTAAAGAAGGTAGGAAGGACCATTCTTTCCCTGTCTGTGACTCCTGTAGTATAATGACTGTGGAATTTGTAGAACTTAATAGCAGCATGCTTTTTAAAAATAGATTCAGTTATTTATTGTTGCTTGAACTGAGTACAAAACACAAGTGGATCTTCAGTTCTTAATGAGCATCGTTTCTCTAAATTGCAAGGTTTATTAATCAGACAAGAAAGAATAAAAGAGAAAGCAACTCTGAATTTCTTTAACAATCTGAAACCTGAAACTACCTTGTGGAAGCTTAAGAGAACTGGAAATTGTTTTAACACTTTATTTCATGAGAAAGGAATTCAGCATAAAGATCAGTCAATAATATCCATACATTCAATTTTCTTTCATTTTGAATTCCTTAAAAAAAGATAAAGTCACAACTGGCTTTCATTATATTTAGGTGACAATTTGATCAGTTTAAACTGTTTCATCTTTTTTTCCTCTGATGAAAATCATAAGTCAGATTCAAATTTGAACCACTTTTATCTGCCGCTCCTGTCAGCAACTTTGTTTATATTATATTAATTATACTACATATTATATTAACATGACACTAAGCAAAAGAGTAACTACATCTTATGAATGTGAATGTTAATTTAGATCTCACAGAAAATTAATGCAGAAGACTATGAATCTGATGTACTGTATTCATCTCCTTATAGATGGTATTTTTCTGTCAGTATAAGCTGATGTTCTTTGATTCTCTATTCATTTCTTTTCTTTTTAAAAATAAAAATTATACTTACTGAGTTTTATTGAACATGCATATCATGAACTATAATTAACAATTAATCTAATAAGTAGTTGAACCAAAAACATATTATTATTATTACAGGTCAATAAAAATTAATGTATACTCAGTCATCACCTAAGTCTCTCCTCAAAGTATGAAATACTGTATATGGGTTTTGCCCATCAGTTGTCACTAATAGATGTTTTGATATATTTAACTTTCTTCAGAGATGTCATGTGAAGAGAAAAACATAGGATTCCTATATTATAGTAGAACTGTTGATTGTTCAGTGTCTTGGTCTGCCTTACATGACACAGTTCTCTATGACAAACTATTATCTCTTCCCACACATAAGAAAAGTGCATGTGGCTGAGGTCAGTGGCCCACGTGATCTATCATTCTGTGATACACAGTGGTCAAACAGATGCATCCAGAAGTTTACAAGCATTGACTTGTAAGGAGGGCAATAGCTCCCTTTCACCGTTTTAAGGCATGCTGCCTGTGATTCAGAAGGTAGTGAACAGTTAACAAAACTGTTTATCTGGTCCCTTTTTGCCATGCTATTCTTATGAGTGGGAGAAACTGGAAGGAATTTTTCACTGATTCCCTCAGAAATCAGTGGTTCCCAGTTGGCAGTAATGAGCAGAATTTTAATCAAGTAGAAAAGATACTTGAGGTCCTTATCAGTTACCACTTGCCAAATTGGACAATCTTCCCCACATAGGGTTTGTCATCACATAAGAAGCAGAGTAAGCATGACCAATGAGGATAAGAGCAGAAAACTCATAGAAGAGTCATGAAATATGTATTTTGATCCTAGTCCTTAATAAAAAGATAGCTATATTTAGTGAAATGTCCAAATGCCCCAGATTCTCATGTTAGTCCCATTATACACTGACAAAAAGAGTTAAGGAAAAGTATACTTCCTAAAGTAGCTCTTTGAATTCCAACTGTTATTTGGTAGCCCAATGAATATTACTCTCGTGCAGGTTGTGTCCATTTAGTTCAGGCCAGCCATGGGCAACAGTACTGAAGTAGATGGTCTCGCTTAGCAAAAGGTATGTTCCAATTTAGCCAAGAGATGATCATAACAGAAACTACTTAATTATTTTTTAAAAAAATGAGTATCGTGATTTCAAGGCTCTAAACTTGAATAATTTTTGGTGAAAAAATAAAAACTACAGAGTTTTGTGGCATTTTAAAGGCTAACAAATTATTTTCACAAAACTTTTTATAAGTGATGTCACTTTGCCTGCTTTAATCAAGCAACCTGTCTTTGAGAACTCTTAAACAGATCTACTCTATATAATAAAGTATCAAAATTAGGAACATCTATAAAATGGATGGAGGGACCCCTAGCCTTTTGCCATATGTAAGTCTTGGCCACATAGCTGAAATATGGTAGCTCCAGTATCTTAAAAAATTAATAAGGGTACTGCTTAACTGATTTCTAGGTAATGCCATGAGTATGTGTGCTAATATTCTGGTACTCTCTTTAGAACAGTTTAGAAAGTGAATTCATCAACCAATATCATGTCCTTACATTACTAGGATTCAGTGAGACCAAGAGCCCTCAGTCCTTAGCTAATCACCTTGTGGATAATAGCTGATACAAACTTCCTACTTAAATTATTTGGATGTTTATAAAGGTCTGTTGCTTCTTCAATAGCATAGAGAAAATTACAGTCTGCAAGAGTGCTACCTTATGTTAGGTATATGTGATTTGACCCTTGTGTCAAGTATTCAGACATCACTGACCTTTTTTTCTAGACCTGATGTTTCTTTCATATTAACTAATTAATATACAACTTTTAGGATTTTCAGTTTATCAAATGAAGATGTCTATATCTTTCATAATCCAGTGTATACTCTGCCAGTGTGGGGCAGTTATGTATTATCAACTACATGACAAGTAATGATTGGTTATAGGCATTCTGTTCCCCTGAACTCAGATTATACATATGACCTCTGATGCTAAGTAAAAATCTGTTTTCACAGTGGAGGAGCACCACTTCTAAGATCACAAGTGCAATTTTTCAACAATGTATTCCTTGAGCTGAGTTATTAATTTTTATTTATATATCTAATTTGAGATTTAGAACTCTTGATTCCCATCCAGCATGATAAGTATGACTGACATGGTAACTGACAGGGTGTAGTTCTTTTCTTATATCAGTTCTAGACTTCCTTCAGATGACAGCACATGAACATGACCCAGTCAGTGATACAAAATAGAAATATTTAACTGCCAATTTTCTTGGAAAAAATGAAAAAGCAAAACCTCTGGAATGTCAATGAAATCAGAATGCCTGAAGGGAAAACTATGTCCCTTGTGCTTCATATTATCAGCCATTAATCCAAGTCTATTTAGACTCACATGAAAATGTAGAACAGGTCTTACTGTGAACCTGACCTGCCCCAGCTGCAAGTCACTTATCTGCATTTGATTTCTCTCTCTTTACCGCCTTTCTTATTCTGATCTACAATACTAGCTTTTTAATTGTGTGGAGATACTAAATTGTTTTGGTGCGGTCAAACCACAGAGGCGACGTTTATCACAAGCTGGTTACACAGAGAGCCAGTTCAGTTCTCACCATCAGGAGCTGTTATTTCCATCAGTGACATTTTGTACTGAAAACAAGGCTACTGATTTGGCAAACACAAACAAAGCAGCTTCCTTGTTTGGAGATATCTCCTAGACTCCTAGTTCCATCACTAAAAACGGGGAGAAGGGAGTTAGTGGCCCAAGGAAACTCCTGTTCTTGGATTATGACTGATAGAGACCAGCTTGGCATAAACAAGACAAAGAAAATGCTTGATTTTAATGTCTAGTTCTCATGAACATAAAAAGAATAGCTTTAGTATTTTCATTTTAAAACATCAGTATGACCCACAGTTCTGTTGAGGCTAATGTGAAATGTAAATATGATTCAACAACGCTACTCCCACCTCATAGAAAAATGATACAGATGTTTAGACTGGACCCTAGAGAGTATGCAGCAGGAAGAATTCAAAGAAAGTACAACTTTTTCAACTTCATTAGGTACAACTATTAGAATAGGCTAAAAATCACCGTTTTCAAGTTTCATTGAATTCACCCCTCTACTAAGTAATTGCACATAAAAAATTGTTGTTTCAGAACATAATACAATTTTTATTAAAATGCATGATATAGTGGTAGCAAATAGTTTAAAGATGAGTATGTATTAGCTCTAATACAGTTATTTTTAAGGTATTGCAGAAAGCCAAAATTAGTTGTAAAATTACTCCCATTAACTTCAATTGATGGGCAGCTTTATGATCTGGTTTATGTTCTATCTATTAGGTGATATGCCATGTGAATGAAGGCTATGAAGAATGCTTTTCTAGGTTCTAGATTCAAACCACTTGTTTTGGGGTATAAAAAAATACATTTCTCCTCTCCACATGATCTACAAGAAGAACACATATACTGAGATTAGATCAAATATAATTGTGACATAAGGAAACACTTCATACTGCAATAATAAATAAAAAAACAGAACAGGCTAATAGACTGGCCTGTAAGAAAATAGCAAGGCTCTCAATAAATAGATTAGCAAATCCCATTTATCAAAGTGGTTTTTGTTTGCTTTTTTATTTCTGCAGATCCAAACGTGTCAAAATTTGGAAAAGAGGGAAATTTGGCATCTCCTGATGCTTTTTTCACAAATATAAATGAATGTTTCCTTTTTCATTGTCATTAAAATTAGTTAGCATTAATAATGCATTAATTGGTAAAATTCTGTGATTCTTTAGTCAGTTTTTACTCCATTAATAATGTTATTTACTCTGCTTCCTGATAATAATCTTACTGAGCATAAAATACAAGAGAATATACATAAATTCATATTTATCAATAGAATATAAAATATTTACAAATAAAATTTAAATATAAAATATAGTTTAAGTAGTAAGATATATTTTTTCTAAAGATGGGATTTCTCCACTCAGTACCTTAATGATATCTCTACAATATGGGGTCAAATCATAAAATATTGTAAGACTTCTAGGATGAAGTTCTAATTTCTTTGTTACTTTTGTCTAAATTCCTACATCTAATTATTGAGATTTCCCAAGAGTGAACAACAGGCTCACAATTACTTGCAGTCCTCAGTCTAAATTCAAATTACTGTACTTTAAAAGCAAGATATTCAAGCCTCTGTCACAAGTGATCTGTACTCTCATGTCCACCTATCTACCGTTTGATAAAGTCCAATTTACCACTGAATCCTTCCAAAGAGATTACTTCTATGGAAATAGTGTCTTCAATGGAACCTTCAAGTATTTGTTCTTCTCTGCTGAAATTTCAAGCAATTCCCACTCTTACAGAATATGACAGATGATGGTGTTTAAAATCCATTCTCATTTAGTAAACTGGAGTAACAGAAGATTACAGCTTTTCCAAATGTGTTATTCTCTGTCTCACATCTCCAATTATGTGGGATGTAGTCACCCTGTGTCACAAATATACCAAGCCACAAATCACTCAAGTATATTTTAGCCTATATAATTAGTTTATTGATATAAAGATTTAAGAATAAGCCCCAAGGTCCACATTTTGCTTTCCTAGAAGAAAGAGCAAAGGTGAACTTAAAGGCCAGGGGCAGGTCAACTCTAATTCTCTTTCAACAATTCTATAGAGGCCCCATTTGAAGAGAGGAAGCACCCTAGAGATGTTCAAAGTATTTGTCCTTCATACATTAACTATTGAGTCTATTCTGACAAAAGGTGCCTGTAATATTTCAAGCAAATCTGTATCATCACTTGCTACCCAAAATCTTTTTAACTGGTGATGCCAGAGAGCCTCTCTGGTGTAGTAGTTAAGGCACAGTCTCCTTAGAAACTGAGAGACTGTGGGTTGCACAAAATCAGTGAGTGACCTTGGTCTAGTCTCTTTCAGCTTTAGGGAGGAGATAATGGCAAATCACTACGAAAAAATCTTGCTGAGAAAATTGCAGCTGTTGAACTTGGAACATGCAACATATAAAACTTATGCCATATAACTCACCAACATATTCTCTTCTCTTGTCACTGATCAGGATATTACAAGGTATAATTGCAAAGAATTTAAAAATGTATTGTCTCAGAAAATTGCAGGTTGGTTCTTGAGTGTTCTGAAACAGTGTCCAAGTTTAACTGGGTTATTTATACGCCTAAATCAGCATGCTTCATATTTCCTTGATAATGTAAGCATGTGTTGAGCTCCTTTTCCAGTTGCAATAAATTGCTCTTATCTTTCTATAAGCCATGTATTTTAACACAGAACAAATTCCTTTTTACATTTTCCTTCACATTTAGTTAAGGCAAGCCAAAACATCAGGACATGACAATTTGTTCATTAAACTATCCTAAAAGCTATTTCCTGGGCATTAAATATAACTGCCAGTTAAAGCAAAATAATCAATGATGAGCTGTAAACAAACGAATACTTCTGACAGCTGAATTTTAATTGATGCTTGTCAAATGAAATAACATCTCTTAATTCACTTAAGAGTTGAACTATTATGGTTCATCGCGCAGTCAGTCAAATGTTTAGACTAGATTTGACATTTTTGTCCACCTATCAAATTCTTCCCAAGGACCTGGGATAGGCAGATGTGATTCTTTGATGATGTTAAAGGTATTGTCACAAGATGTAAGCTGTTCCAAGTAAAGTTATCTTTTTCAATTTAACTGATGGTGATTTTGTAGATGTAGGTATTCTAGTGGTGCTTCAGTTGTTTTGGGATTACACCCAAGATACTTATTATTACTGACACAATCTTTGTTTTCTTTGTCACAGTCATTCTATTTCTATTTGCAAGTCTTTGTATTTTCTTATCTTCTCCAGTTTTTCCTCTTCTATTCTGCTGTCTCCATATACTGCCAGGTCCACTATTCAGACTTTTTGTCCTTCTTATCAACAGTTGTTAGGACAGGAGTATTATATAGCAAGTGCCTGTCTGTTCTCCTGTTTCTATCAGCTTCTTTGAAAAGGTGGCATTTGCTGTCTGTTGCTGAGTTCTCAATTCTAGCTTTGTATGCATTTGTTCTTAAGGTTTCATCTTGTGCAGCCAGAATTAGTTCCTCTGTTTCTTTCTTCAGTTCTCCTTCTCTCAGCCATTGCCAAGTCTTATCTGCTTTGCCTTCTCTTTAATGTACTAGCCATGTAATGCTTTGTCTTGCCATGTCACTTTTCTATTATTCATTTGGTCTTTCTTGAAAGCCATTTTGGTCTCTCCAGTCCTCAGTAAACCCACCTGGTATACTAGCTTTAATGCATTTTCTTCACTGTCCTTCAGATAGTTTTCCAATGCCCTCTTCAACTGTCAGGTGTACTTGCAACATTCCACACCCACCTATTTTCATTGGTAGGCAGAGTCTATCAACATCACTGTATGGATGAAGGGCATGATTCATTGTCATTATTTTTATGATCTTCCTATCCATGACTTTTAGTTGTGCTTGAGTCAAGTCCACTATTCCAGCTGCGTATTTAATGACTGGAATGGCCCAGATGTTAATTGCCTTGATAGTATTTCCTCCATTAAGTTTGGACTTTAAGATCTTCCCCTTTGTGATGTATGCACTTCTGACCTTCTTCTTGACCTCAGTGTGTGCTTGATGTTGTCAACTTGAAGGATGTCCAGGCATTTATAGTGATTTTCTTCATCCAGACTCTTGAGGTTATTTCCATAAGGCATCTTGATTCCTTCAGTTTTCACTATTTCTCCCCTGTTGATAGTGTATGTGGCAGATTTGTCCAGTCCAAACTCCATTGCAATATCTTGGCAATATATGTAGGGACAATATTGAGCTGCAATTCTATTTCAAATGGTATTTTACCATTCAGCTTCAGATTATCCATGTAAAGGAGGTGGGATAGCCTGGCAGAAGTTTTTGATGTTTGATAGCTATGGCCTGATTTATTAAGTATAATTGACATAGGAATCAGTGCTATGACATACATAGCATGATAGCAAGTCTCCTTGAAAGATTCCTTTCTTGATATTAATTTCTCCCAGTCTCTCACCATTGACCAGCAACCACGTCTTCCATTGTGCCATCCATCTTTGCACAAAGCTTCTGACTTTTCTACTAACTTCTGTTATTTCTAGGCACTTAATTATCCAATCCTGTGCAGCAAGTTGAATGCATTCTTGTAATCAATCCATGTTACATTCAAATTGTTCTTCCTTCTCTTGAAGTTTTCCAAATTATCTTGTTAATTAGGAGCTGATCTTTTTTCCTCTGCTGCTCAGGCAGTTTCCTTTCTGCTCAGGTGGAAAGAGCTTGTTTTCAACTAGATGCTGTTGGACTACATCAGCTACTACACCAGTTAGCAATTTGAACGTTGTTGGTAAGCATATGATTGGCCTGTAGTTGCAGGGTGCTACCCCTTATGCTGGATTTTTCATTATCAGATAGGTTTTTCAGATGTTTGCCACTCTTCAATTTCACCTCCTTGCAGTATCTTGTTAAACTGTTTGGCAATGAATGGATATAGACCAATCAGATGTTTCAACCAAAAACAGTTCATCTTTACCTGGTACTGATCAATTTTTTATGTTCTTTGCCCTTTTCTCTACAATTTCTGCTATTATTATTAATTCTTTCTTTTAATCTTCTTTTTTACTCTTATCCATCTCCTTTAGCCAAGTTGCATTGTTGTATTTCTTTGAGTTGTCCTATAACTGTGTCCAGAACTGCACTGTTCCTTCTTTGTCAGATGTTGACTGATTCAATGCATTTCTTTCATTATGGATTGGTAGAAATGTCTGGATTTCACTGAAATAGGACATTCTGCCTATTGTAATTTGAACTTTGTGTCTGCTGATCTTCTTGGCTATAGCTGTTACCTGTTGCTTTATTATTTCCAATGCTTCCTTAATTTTCCTTCTTTCTATGTGATATTTCTTGATCAAATATTTTTTGGACTTTTTGTTCTTCAGCTTTTTTTTCATCACTTTTAGTTTGCTTGCAACTTATTTTAATTTGCTATCTTATTTTCCAGCCTGATCTTCCATTTGAGTGATGCACTGTCTGGCTTTTTTTCCTATTTGTTGATTCTGAATCCCAGACATTCAGTTATATGCAGCCCTGGTGTACATTAGTTGATTTGTTTTTTTGTAGTGAGCTGGTGCTTATATTTCATATTGTAGTATTGGATATTTTAATAATTGTGCTAGTTGTTTCTTTGGAACAGGCTTCAATGCAAGCAATCTTATTCTGTTGTTTTTGTGCTGTTCTTGGTGCTCAGTTATTCTTCATTTCAGTTTTTTTTTTCTTTTTTAGTTAGAGACTTGTTCTTTCTGAGGAGAAGGCAGAGGACAGGGTCCCTGCTTGGGAATGAAAACAATTCAATATCTCTGCAGGCTTCCTCCAAGCTGCCTCCCCCTGATTTACTTCTATAGTCTGAGCTACTTCAGGCAAGGCTTTGATTTCTTTTCCTTTTGTAGTTCTTAGATTTTTGTAGTTTTTCCAATTCTGCTTCTCTGAATATTTCATTTTGTATTATAAATCACTGTTGATCTGCTAGACTCTGTTCTGTTATTCCTGTTTCTGGATGTTTTCTTTCCAGAATTGGCGCATTATTTTCAGATACCCTCTTCTTGTTGGACTTGATTTATAATAACAGATAATTATTTCTTTTGTTCTTTGTCATAACAGACAATTATTTCTAATTATTTGGACTTGATTTGTAATAACAAATATATATTTATTTATATATTTGTGATGGATAGACACCTTTTCTTCCAGTAGTCCTGTAACTGCTGGCCCTGATTGCTCAGCCAACAGTCCAAAGTCTTGTTTGTCACCATATTTCCAGGAACTCCAACACCTAGAATGATCCTTGTTTATAAAACAAAAAATAATTGTTTATGGGAAATCCATCTTCATCTGACTTTTCTGGTGAGACTTATGTAGTATGGTTGAACTTCTGGCATAGCTTTCATCTTTCTCGGAGCATACAAGCCCTGTAAAGGTAGGTAGTGCTCACTGGGGGTTATTATTATGGTTTCTTGCACAGTCAGCCAGATGTTTAGACTGGCTTTAGTATTTTTACCTATCTATTGAGTCTTTCCCAAAGATCTGGATTAAGCAAATACTATTCTTTGATGGTGTTACAGGTATCGTCACAGGATATAAGCTGTTCCAAGTTAACACTGCCTTTTGCAACTGACTGATGGTGATTTTGTCAATGCCGATGGTATACAAGCAGTGCTCCAGTTGTTTTGGGATTACACCCAGAGTGCCTATTACTATTATACAACCTTTGCTCTTTTTTTTTTTGCTACAGTCATTCTGTTATTATTATTATGGTTGATCCCACAGTCAGCCAGATGGCTGGCATTTTTTCCACCCATTGAGTTATTATTATTTTAAATTTTTCATAGCTGCTCACTCCCATAGACTGTGGGTGGCATACAAATACAAAGCAATGTAAGCTGTTAAAAACATACAATATCATAGGCATCATAGACTAAAATAAGAAGAATAAATCAAACCAATCCACAGACTCCATAAGTACCTCAGGCTTGAGAGCACAGCCAGTGCTTTTTGGAACCCCAGGAGAGAGGGCACTCTCCACATCTTGAGAGTTTGGGGTGGAATGCTGTTCATTATAAAAAAGAAGGAACATTTCACTGGTCCCATAAGATGATAACATTTAGTAAAAGGGAACTGGAGTATAATCACTCTGCCAGAACATGGCATCAGTGTAAACAACGGGAAATACATGGTTCCTCAGGTATTCAGGCCCTACGCCATTAGGATTTATAGATTATGATGAACACCGTGAATTACACCTAGAATGTCCTTATCATTCAAAGCATGTGTGTGTGAGAATAATGAGAACTATACTCTAGCCATATGAAAGGCATTCTATTGGAGCAGGCCTTAATAATGTTAGTAAATAATTTTCAAAGCATTTTAAGATGTAGTACTTTGCACACTAGTATGGAAATAAAATCCATTGATTTCAGTGAAGCTTTCTTTCTAGTAAGACTTGAAAGATCTATAGACTTAGACTATAATCCTATATCCACATTGGGGGGAAGAAATCTTAGTGACTTGAATAGATTTGTTTCTGAGTAGTCAGGTATAAGATTACACCATTAGAAGACATGGGAATTATAACTTTTACCCCTCTATTTGAATATCTGCATCACCACTTCAGCAACACTATATTTGCCTGCGTGATTGAGAGAGAGAGAGAAAGAACACAAAACTTCAGCTATTCTTAAGCAGCCTAAGAAAGGAAACAGTGAATATCACAACCAGCTGAATCTACAGAGAGAATTAATATTAGCAGGATATAATTAGACACATTGGACTTCAGCCAATGCATCAGGGTTAACACCTTTGTGCTTGTAAAATGTACCATGGGATCCTTAATAACCATAAGTGGCTAAAACTTTAGATTTTCCTTCTCATTGAAAAATACAGATTGTCAATGAATTAAGATGTCAGTTTGAAATATATTTTGATGATATTTAAAAGCATGGACAATAATTCCACTGAAGTTACTGGAGACTATATTCCAAAAGGACACAGGGCGTAGACTGGAAAAGCCAAGAGTTTGGGTATTCTAAATCAAATGTTAGTTAGATTAACAGATTGTGGTTATGGCTTAGCACAATGTGTGTGCCCAGCCCTTTTGGCTTATAAACCTTGGTTTGTGATTTGAACCCATGATATATACAACAAACCACAGTAAAAACAAAACACAGCTAAATATGAGGTTGGACTATCTTTGATAAATTAGGGTCCACATCTCAGCTGTCTAACTTTCCAAAATGCCAAAAGAAGTCATCCAGTCATAAGGTTAAAATTTAATTCCTACATTTTAGGAGAATGGGGAGAGACAGATATCAGGGAGGCAAAGTATCTTACTTTTAATTTGGGAGGAGAGAAACCGACATTCACTGTCAAAACTTATCAATTTTGCTGCTGACCATTTGTGGCATATTTGCAAGGAGTAGGGCTGGATGTGTGGTCAATCATTGATCATAGTTTCAAACAGCTCGCTCCCAAACACACAATTAATTATAATTTATGAATCAACTAATTATAATGCCACACACATATATTTCAACATCACTGCATTTTCAATCCTTGGATTTTGTAGTTATGCAACCTGGCTTTGTGACTTATTACACTGGTAACGAATCTTCAACTTCCTTATTAATTCTGTCATTCACTAAACAAGCAAGGATTGTATAGTTTGATCAGTTAACATATTTGGAGTATCTCATAAGTTAGAACTTTCAAGGAATTATTCTACGGAATAATAAAGGGGAGGAAACGCCAGACATAAACATGTTAGTTTCAAGTTATCTTTAAAAATGCATTCCCATTACGCTTGGTGCTCCAATTGGCTTCCTGTATGCCTTTGCAGAGATAGCTGTTAATTGCTTCACTGATTAGGGTTCGCACCTGCATCTGTAGCATAGAAGCCATTAAAATGAAGTGAGTTAACAAATAGCAAGTAAACTATTCGGGAGAAGAGCAAAATGTTTGACAGATAACTGTCATGCCTAAAATAATTATTTTTCTATTAATAATATTTTTCTTTTAACATCCGTGAAGAATCCTTGAGCATATTCTGTTTTGGTATGTTGAGGCAGTAGTGAAAGAAGGGTGCAGTTTTAACCAGGCTTTTTCAGAGTTAATTTTAATGAAACCAGTGTGCTTATTTTGAAATCTATGTTAGAAGGGTTTATATTCATTTTCCATCTAGTGTCTTGGATTCCAGTATAGAAGAACTTTAATTAATCCTTGAGGTACTAAACTATTTGCTTCCCCAGGTGCCTTTTTTAAATCAGAAAGTGTGACTTTAGAAATAGTCATGTAACATTAATGACAGAATTCTTACAATATATTGTCATGATTGGCTTAACCATGTCTTATTGACTAATGCAATTATTGGCTGGTTTCACAGATAAGATTCACTATATGACATTGATCTACTATAAATGTTGGTTTCCAACCTACAAGGACTGGATTTATAGAAGATTCTGAAGTATTCTGATTTATTTTATTTTTGGCTTAGCGTGTTGCATGAATTCAGCCAATGTGAATTATATATTACTTTTTTCTATCTTCTGTGAAATTAAAAAGGGATTTGTGAATTTATGGCTCACCACATTGTACAGCCCCAGCAAGTGTAGTTATATGAGAATTCAGTTTATTCTGCCAACTAAATAATTGGATTAATTTAGTAAATTAGCACACAGTTAATGTGGTCTGTAAGCAATGGTTATACTTAGCTAAGTGCAAAGTGTGAACAACATCAAGATAATTATTATAAAAATATTGTGTCTGGCCACAATGACAATCAGTGTTGGTGTAACAGATTACATTATTGCAGTAGTGGCTCAAAGTTTGTGACAAGAAAAACTACTGAATGCTTTTGATCATGAGATGCTATAAAGGAAGTATGATATTATCTTCAAGAGGGTGTGGCGGCACGAGCAGTTCAGACCCTGGGCTTATCTGTGAGAATGTTGGCAGCCTGAGTTTGAGACGCAAATGCTTCTGTGCAACAGGGTGAGCTCCTGTTGTCTGCCCCAGCTCCTGCCAACATAGCAGTTTGAAAGCATGTAAAAATGTAAGTAGATAAATTGGTATCACCTCGGTGGGAAAGGTAACAGCATCTGTGCACCTCGGCATATGACCATGGAAGTGTCTTTGGACAAATGCTGGCTCTTCGGCTATGAAACGGAAATGAGCACCGCCTCCTAGGGTTGGCCTTGATTGGCAGGGGAAACCTTTACCTGTATTATCTTCAGAATATTTGTGAGCATGAAAAATAAGCTAAGATCAATAAACTATTAATTAGGGAAAACCATGAATTTTACTTAATGACAATAGTTTTAAGTTCAGTAAAATAAAAGTAATTTCCCCAGAAATAATACCTTCCACTGATTTAAGTGGTAGTTGATTCTACATATTCATTTAATTCAACTGAGTCAGGTTAAAGCATGAAATATGTGGCAGACATTATTGTTTATCTCAAGCTGCATTATTTAAATGTTCCTTGGTGCAAACTGCAGCTGGAATACTATCTAGCAATGAACTCAGACTGCTATATTTTGATTCTGATGCTTCGGCTATATTTATTCACATTAAATGAACCATAGTTTTGCCCAATTAACCCACTTTTCAGGGTTTGTTCAACATACTGAAGCATAAAGATATCACATGAGCTGGGTTTGCACAACATACTAGATTATAAAGTGGCTGGATAGTTTCTATTTCATTGTGTAGTAGAGTCCAATTTATATTTGGCAATTTTTTTTCATAATTAATAGTGGTTTAAAGAAAGTGATACAAGTTCTAAAAAGTTAACTTCCTGTTGCTTACACTTTAAAATATGTAAAAATTTCACATTAGAGATCTGGATTCTATATAAAGTTCTTTTAAAGAAAACTTTAAAGATACTTCCAAGTATGCTTGAATTCTTTTTTTAAAATAAGTCCAACAGTTAATTTTTTGAAAACAACATATTAGCATTCTTAAAGTATCAGATTAGATTACTCAGTAAATTATTAAGATTCCTCATCTTAATTTTGGCAAAAAAAATCTAGTAATAGTCACACTTCAGATACTCTGTGTGGTGAATATTCAGTAGATCTTTCTGACCAAATAATGCTAGAAAAAATATGTAGTGAATTGCAGATTTAGATTAATCACTCTTTTAGCTATTGAGATATCTGCAATCTTGATGTGTGCATGCCTTTTCCCTTTTGTGTTTTATTTACATTAAAAAGCATCAAAGTGTGTATGGGAACAATATTAGTTGTAGATAATGAAGTCGAAGGCAGGGCAACAGCTTCAGGCTGAGACATACAGTACATAGGTAGAGCTTGGGGTCAAGTGGATAGAACAACTTCAAGATCACAAGTGCAAGTCTCCTACATAAACACTTGAGGCTTTTTTTTGCCATTCTACCAACAAATTAATGGAAAGAAAAAGAGAAAGCCAGAATTTTGAAATAAAACATTTTACCTTCTACAAACTCATGAATACCAGGCTTAAGTATTTTAAATATTAAAAAATGTAAACAGTTAACCCCCCTCCAAGTTTAGTGGCTTGTTTAAAGCTTTCTATATTCCCTCACACATACCATAGTTACTCCCTGAACTTCTAGTTTCTTTCTCCTCTAAGTTAAGAGTTGTGGATATTATTTCTTGGCTGCTGGCTATTTTTCCAACAATGATTCCTTTGCCTACTTCACAGCCCTAAACAAATCAAGTACACTCAGTATTCCTATGCAATTAAGCTGAAATAGAGCAAACTAGATGAATCATCACCTTAGTTCTTTCAGTTCCACCTTGACTCAGCTGAAGCAAATGAAGGTGGCTTCACAATGAAGGTGGCGTCCCAACTAATACCTCTGAAAGGGAGAGAAGTGAGATTGGGTGGTGCTTTTCATTCTTCAAAAATTGCCCTTATGTTGGGCTTTGTTCCTGAATTTGTTCCAAGACAGTTTCTGTGACATGAATAAAGTTACAAAAGAAGCCAATGCTGTCAGAATCTAAGCACATGATTGTTGGTAGTAAACTGAAGAGGGGTGAGTTGGAGGGAGAGGAGGCTTTTTCTTGAGACCTGGATTCAATATTGACTTTGGAACCAAAATTATGAGATCATGCATTGTGGCAGAGATTAATTATCAATATGACCCTGTTCCCTAGTTTTTGCACGAAGCCTTTACTCCTGAATATGGATTTGGAATTACTGTAATCACTTGACTGACAACTCCTGTACTCTATATAAGTCTTTGGATTTCGGCGGCATATAAATTAATTAAATAAATAAATATAGCATTTGTTCTATACTTTTTCCGTTGCAGTGCTAATCTATGATTGGAGAAGTTTATTTCCATAGGGAAACATGGAATTAGGAAAATCAGGATCCTTTATTCTCTGCATTAAGTTTTGTAAGTATCTAACAAAATCTATTTGATTTGAGATCATACATACTGTGTGATGAACAAATGTGAACATGAAACTAAATGTTTTGACAAATGAAGCATATATATCAAAATGTGCAGTGGCCTAGCTTTTAAGACACTGGGCTTGTTGACCAGAAGGTTGGTCGGTCAGCATTTCGAGACCCAAGTGCCAGGTAACAAGATTAGCTCCTGTTATTTGCCCCAGCTCCTGCCAACCTAGAAGTTGCAAAATGCAAGTAAATAAGTACTGTTCTGTGTGCCTTGGTATAGAGTCATGCTGGCCCCACGACCACAGAAGTGTCTTCAGACAATGCTGGCTCTTTGGCTATGAAACAGAAATAAGCACCGCCCTCTAAGGTCAGACATGACTGAAAGGGAAAACCTTCCCCCACTCTCTTTCTCTCTCTCTCTCTCACTATACATATACATGTAGAAGGACCATATTTCTGTGGTAAAGGACCACATAGGAAGTTTATGTACAAGGTCTTTAGGATGGAGTACTGCAAATAAATGTATAAAGTATTCCCCAATTTATGCCCTCCAGATGTGATGAACAGTGACAGTTACTGATATGATAGAATTTCAGTCCAATACAGCTAGATGTCATCACCTTGGTTCTGGGGATTTTGATACAAATACATTTAATTCAAGAACAGGTTATCTGGTTTTGCCCATATATGCTGGATTACAGCTCTTCCAACATTTCCATGCTTATTAAGAGTAATAAGAATTTAGTTCCACAATATCTGGACAGTGCTGAACTAGATGGACCAATAGTTTGTCTCAGCTGGTATAGTGTATCTTCTTATGTTCTTATTACAGTATACATCATGAGCAATAATAATGTCATACTGTTGTCGTACCCCTCAAATTATTACTCCCATCCATTGCTATGGAGAAAAAAAGAGCAAATGATGAAACAAGCATCACAATATTAAGACACAAGCTTCAACTGTTTTCCACCTGCATAGTGCCATTGCATCTATGTATATAAGGGTATAGCTTCTCTCCAAGCTGATGTCCTCCAGATACGTTAGCATTTGATGCTCATAATTTCCAGCTGTGGAAGAATCACCTTGGCAAAGATAACTGCTAATATTGTTAAGAACTACCACAAAGTGACAGCAATCATTGTCCACAGCAATGAAACCAAAATTTCAGGAAACTAAAAGTATGTTCATTGTAAAATGAAGTACCTCATTCATTGCCAGTTGTGCTCATTCAGTTCCATTAAAACACTTTCTCCTTTATTCCATTTATTTATATTTACATCAATATAACAAGAAACTGAAATCTGGATATAGATATTCTCAAAAAAGGCCTTCAGTTTGGGATTGTGGGATTTTAAATGAAGAGAACAATTTTACAAAGAGAGGTTAG
Organism: Acrochordus granulatus; assembly: GCA_032468055.1. Classification (NCBI taxonomy): domain Eukaryota; kingdom Metazoa; phylum Chordata; class Lepidosauria; order Squamata; family Acrochordidae; genus Acrochordus; species Acrochordus granulatus. The sequence goes on along the minus strand of JANHZU010002155.1, from coordinate 203,844 downwards.
ACCGAAAATTGGGAAAATTTACAACAGGGGCCTTTGGAGGTACAGTGAAATTATGGAATGTAGTGTGTGCCTCAAATGCTAGAGTTATCTAAATCAATTCCTCATCTTTAGAAATTTGCTTTGTATTGTCTGAATTTTAGCAGATTCATACTAAAATAAGATGAACAGAAGAAAAAACAGAAATTGGATGAAGTTCTTTGCTCCCTTGCCTGTAACATTTTCTAGATGTTTATCAAATTGGATGACTTTAACTCTTTTTATGGATTTTGAGCAGTCCAATCCATTCCACTTAATTTTTTTTCTCTATATCCTGAATTCAGAGTCTCTTTTCTATGTGCAGAACATTACATTTCCTGTATGGGCACTGGCCCATAACTGTGAACAGATGTGGCTCTTCGGAATAGACAAAGATTAGAGATGATCTCCTGCCAGAAACACTGCTGTTATTTCAGTGCAGAAAAGAGAATTTAGAGCACCTTGACCCATCCAAGGAACACCTTACCCTTTGCTTTGCTGTGTTGCCAGCTTTTTCTTCTTTTCACATAATGTCACCGATGAAGCTTTAATGTGTGGGAGGAGAAGCTATTGCTGTTTATCAAATCCTTTGAAATGTCCAAACTTTTTTGCCAGAACTGGGAAACACAAATTTTATTTTACTGAACAGTGAACTCAAAGCAAAGTACTGTAGTGGCTATTCCAATTCTCACAAGGCATTATAAATAAAGTAGCTATGCCATGAATGGATACAGTGTTATTGCTAATGCTGCCACTAATCCTGGTAAATAGTAACCATTATGACTAATAGGACTTCGTTTGTATAAAAATTCCATTACAGGATAACATGGGACCAAGAACAAAGCCAGGATCATGGGTATGCAATGTATAGGGTGTTCTATAAAGATGGCAGCTGCCCCAGTTCTTAATGACTGCCACTGAACTGTGTGAGTATTGTTTAAGAACTCGAGAAGAAAATATATAGAAGTATATATTACAGGTTTATGGTCTTTGGTTCTCCCCTTCAATCTCTCTGCCTTTAATCTGCAAGTGATAAACACACACACACACACACACACTTGTAGATTGCATAGACACGCAAAGCTAACATATTCAGCCCTACTGTCAATATCTCCAAACACTAAGGTTGGAGTAGGGTCATTAGATGCAAGGAGACAGAATTTTGCTTTAATATTGTAACATCCATGCTATGTGCAAAATTAATGCATGATATGAATGGAGAACAGAGTTAGAATAACATGGGAGGTAACTGGCACGTCCCAGGAACCAATAAGAAAATTTAATAATCTCTTCATTATGATTATGAATGAAATTCTTTATTAATGAACTACCCTGAATCTTTCTGGTTATTTTTAATATTTATTTATTTTATTTATATGCCGCCGAAATTGGAGACTCTCAGCAGCTGCAACACTAAGAAACAATTCATTAAAAACATTTAAAAGAAAAAGAAAAAACACATTAAAATAAAATAAAAAACCCGACCGACTAGCAAGGTAGGGTAAAAAATTTTGTATATAAAAAAAGGGGGATGAGGATGGCTAGGAAACCAACAGCCACCTCCACGATGATAATGAATGCCCCCTGAAGCCCCATAATACAATTGTTACTAAATAAAATATGATTAAATGGGTCAGCTTCATTCTGTTCTTAACTGTTCTTGTTCATTTTGTTTTAGGATGTTTTAATAAGACAATGCTCAAAGCCACATGGTTATAATAAAAAGATAGTGCAGAAATGCACTAAGCATATTCATCAGTTGTTGAGCGTCTAAGTATATTTTCATTAATCTTGTATCCTGCCCCTTTTTTGAGAAAAAAAGTATATTCTTTCTTGCCATCTCTTCCATTTCCCCATGGAGTTGAGAAAGCTCCTGGATAGGAGGTGAAACATTTTCTAATTACATCTAAAAATAAAAGTCCAGTTGTGTTTTAAGAAAATTTTGCAGTTTTTGCATTTTTGCTACAAATCATTTGTTGATGTTCAAATTAAAAAAAGTAAAAAATTACTTTGCTTTAAAAACTCATTAAATTCTTAATTCCTGCCTGTGTTTGGAAAGTCATCAAGATCATCTTCTATTGAACAGTGAATAGCGTCAAGAAAATGGAAAAAGATTCAGCATATCTTTTTAAAAAATATGTTTGATTATTTATTTTAGCCACAAAATAATTGCTACCAATCACTGGAAAACTCTAACACAGTGGAACCTCAGATTGTGAGTCTAATGCATTCCGGAAGAACGCTCTTAGTCTGAAATGCTCTTAAACTGAAACAAGGTTTCCCATAGGAAACAATGGAAAGTTGGACAATCCATCCCACACCCCCAAAAATATTCACAAAAAAATCATTTTCACTGGAATTTTATGTAGAAATGATTGTCCCTAACATCTGAAATAAGTAACAATGATTAACACACAATATAAAGCAGAAA
>JANHZU010002155.1:181308-195187 GCA_032468055.1 Acrochordus granulatus | reverse complement strand
CTTTCAATTAATGCAATATCCATGTTACATCAGTACAAATATTGAGTTTGGGGTATGATGTATTCTGAACTCTTTATCCAATCTTCCAACCTATACTACTTAACAAAACACAGTATATACAATTCTCAAGTAACCATGAGGGAATGTTTCAACTTTAATCACTGTTAGCAAAACATTAGCTGAATTAGTTGCATGGAAAGGAGAAATAGTGATCCTCAATCCCACTAGCCAACCATGTCATTAAATTAAACTAATCTAAATAACAACAGCCTAGTTCAGCAACTGAAGCTAGCTGAAATAGGATTTACTAAGTTAGCTTATGAAAATAAAACTGAATGTTTAACAAATTTATTAATTAAAATACTGTTAAAAACATGCCTTTAACCAAATGAAGTTTGGATATAATTTTAAAGAAAATTAAAATATCTTCAAATAAATTTTATAATTTCTTTTATTAAATGAACTGCCTTCAAGTTTTTCTGTTTCTCTAAATGGATCACTATTTTTATATGTTAAATATGCAGACTGTAATATGTATTCTCTTGGGAATAAGGACCATTGGGCTTACTGGATATTACTTCTGATTTGATGAATATACGGCAGCAGTGTATTAGAATTTTATTTATATCTTTGGATTCAGGGAAGAATGAATTCCTGACAGTCCTCAGTTCATAAGCCATGGCATGGGCCTTCAATGCAGGACAGGGAGGCCTGGCATGTTGTGGTCCATGGGGTTGTGAACAGTTGGACATAACTATGTGACTGAACAATTAGGCTGTTACTTCAGTGGGCTTTTAATTTCTCTATTTATACTTTATTTTATTAAAGACCTGAGGTTTGAAAAAGTTGCTTGAGCCTGGATGGTATAATTTGACTTTGTCATCATTAATGCTCAACATCTGAATATTGGAAAAAGATGGAATAGTATTTTTTTTAAACATTTTTCAAAGACTGCTTAGATTATAGCAGTTTTTGAGTTACTTAGGCTATAGACTGAAAGCATTTCTTGAAAGTAAAGGATTTTTGTTATGGTAAAAGTACAATTCATAGTTCTGAGCTCCCTACAATAGACAAGTTTTAAAATAATCTTGTCCAGATTTTATAAGCAGAGCATTGTGAATATGGATAAGAACCGAACCTGAGCCACAGCCATACAACTTAGTAAATCACCATAATAAAACAATCTGCTTCTTTCTTGGATTTAAACCTGTAATCTTACATCTTAGGCCCACTATGTACCCCACTAACTTCCAGTGTCCTGAAAGAATTAACTCTCTAGGTTAAGCTAAAATTTTGCTTTGCTATTTATTGACAGTATTTACTATGATTGATGGCTAATATGGCCTGACAGCATCATAGAACACCTGATATACATCTCAAGCTTTACAGCAGAGATCTGAAAATGCAGAAATAAACTAAAACAATTTTGTATTTTCTTCTGTAAACAATACATAGATTCAGTAGTGCAGGGAATCCAGAACAGACTCCATGCAGGACAAATAGTGACTATTAACTGCAAAAAATATTACTTCTTATAAAAACATGTAAAATGGTATTTAGCTCATTTTCCATTTTATGTCAGCATCTAATATCACCTTAATATGTTAACTCAGTATAAATTTGGCTAGAAGAAGTTGTTCAACACCTCACATCATGAAAAATCAACTTCTCACTAATGGCAAATAATAAAATTAGCATAATGGAAATATCATCTGAATTTTAATAGAGTAATAATGTGCATAATAGAAATAAACAAACATAACTCTTTCTAAATTCTAATGTATATTCTGATCAATTTCCAAACAATTTCCAAATAAGATCACTACTAAATTAAAGACATGCACTTTTAGTGCCTACTGTATTTCTTAGGTAAAAGAAAATCTTATGCATTGAAAGCATTTGACTCTCATCAATAGAATTATGAGCAGCTTACAGCAATAAGAGTTAAATATTAAAATCAAAATATAAAATACTAAGCAATAACTGAATTTCAAGAGTAGAAAAGCTTTGACTCTCTTTGATTACAAAATCCTTAGAGATTGTGTTGCATAATACTGAAGGCTAAATGCTATCTTTCTTGCTTGCAGTAAATAGGTATGCTAAGTATCATAGGGTGCTGCCGATCCTTATAATAACTCTCTGTCTTGAATTTTCTCTCGTGAGAAAAAAGGAACATGGTTTGAGTACATCAGATACTTTATTATAAATACTAATAAAGATAAAGGGCAGCTTCTACAAATATAGTTCTCTATATATGGATGTCCTCTGGTTTAATCCTGAGCTTCTATTTTCCACATTTTTGTGACAGACTGCTCACAATCTGTTTCTCACATTGGACAGGTTTCAGCAACTGCCCTGAGTTTACCAATCAGTTATCAGATCCTAGGCTCCTTGTTTCTGGATTTACCAAGTTCAAGCCTTCCAAAACCTTGGATTTTATTTTACTTTAGCTCCTGACATTGTAAAAACAAAAAACAAAAGTTAATAATAATATCACTTTGTCATTAGTAAGCCACTTGCTGCCACCAGAGGTCATTAAAAATATGTCACCTCAACTAAAATTCTCTTACTGCTTAAAAGGAAGCTTCACTAGCTTCCAAAGAGTTGTCAATAATGAAAGAGTCTTCCTATAAAAAGTATGTGCTAAATGTTGTCACTATAAATCAATGGATTCTTCCAATAAAATTATTGGGACCTAAAATTTCTTGTTGTTAGCAATTATTCTAATCTTGTAGAAATAAATTGGGTGCTGATGCTGGTACTCAATAATAGTGACTTATTCAGCTAGGAGGTTGTAGTGTATGTGCCTGATTGATGAAGTCCTATGAGTAGTTATTATGCATAAACACACCCATTAAGCAGACATTCAGAATATGAAAACTGAAGACAATGGTGGCCCTAAAATGTATGGAAATGAATTAAATAATTTTTACTGCAATAAATCTTGCCTTGTAGCAGGCAATATCTTGAAAGATGACCCAGTGTTCAAGGATTTTTTTTCTTTGCTATGACCTGACTAGTATAAAAAGATACACTGCATTAATCTCCACCAGATCTCTGGGAGAATTTTCAAACTTAGATGAAACTCTTCTCTAATCAAAATTGACTTTGGGGGAAATGAAATGCATAAAGAAATGACAAGCTAGCAGAAAGCTAACCACTCATGTGCCCCAGAGGCTGCTTCAAAAGTTCACAGCCAAACCAAGACCTGGGAGTTAACCCTAAATGTCTCTCCTGAAGAGATGTGACCCATGGTGTGACATCTAGATGACATGGTCAAACTACAGGGAACAGAGTGAAGACTTTCATACTGTAGATCAATACTGTAGATACTTTTCCATTCTCATGGCAATTAACAAAGACTTCACAACTTTTATCAGCCGTCTGTCTTATGCTTAAATTAAAAGGTAGGTTCTGTCACTCCAAATCTTTTTAGGATGTCTTAATATAACTTATAAAAACAATTAATATAAGATATAATGTCATAAAAGAAGTGACAGCTAATAAAAATATATACTTTTTTCAGAAGAAATGAAAAAAATCACACAAAGTTGTTAAATGATACACAAATGCTCTCTGTATATTCCTTGTAATATCTTTCTTGAGTATGATATGAGGCAGATAGCCATATTGCAAAGCTGGAAAGCTAGCATGGAATACTTATGAAGTCTTAAACGCTCATCAACATCAATTCAACTACATTTTTTTTTACTCTTATACAGATATCAGAATACAAAATAGAAGAGTAAAAAATGGATAATCAAATGTGAAGGGCACATGTGTATAAAATTTGATGTGTTTCAGCTATACCTGTCACTGTGTGTGGTAGGGTGAGGGGCAATCTGATTCCAGATTTGCATTCTGCAATTTGATATGTATATACCCCAGCACAAAATACACAATCCCACCCATCCAGTGCAAAGGGCACACATGTATAAAATTGAATGCATGTTCCTTTAAAATTTTCAGAACTTGAGGGCCAGTCATTTATAGAGCATCACTTCAAATTTAAATAAGGGACACCAATTTTTACCAAAATTCTCTTTACTCTTAATGAGAATCACTGTCTATATTATTCAGAAGTTCACTATAACTTGTACAATATTTATTCTGGAAATATTCATGGAATGACACCTATTCTATACAGTACAATGTTCTTTTCCTTCCAATGGAACAAAAAAATGGATTTTTGTTTGCATAGTTCCCAAATTAAGAATAGTCTCTACTCCATAATCATGCCATGATTTTTATAATAAAGTACACGTTAAAATAAAGTATTTTAAAATACTACATTGAACAAGTATGCATAAACTATTATCCATGTATTTATTTAAGGATTTAATTAAGAACCTCAATAAAATGGATCACTGATCATGGTTCTGGTATTTACCAAGTCATGGATTGGCTGTGGGCTTAGATATATTGTATTATAATTGACAGAATTGGAGGATATCAGGTGAGGTTGTTTTAAGTTTGGTTGGTTTACAAGGCTAATATTTGCCAACCTAATTATTATGAAGAAAGAATGAGCTAGAAATCAATCTGAATAGCAGAGAAAGAAACAATAAATGTAATCTTTCTTTGACTTGGATATAAAATTAAACCTAGAGAGACTTGAGCTGCCTGACTGAAAAGGAAAACATTTCCTTATTTGTTTAATTGACTGCACTTTGACTTCCTGATAATATTTATTCATTATCTTCCAGAATGATTCATTTGTCATTAGAGACTCATTTCTAGAATAGCCATTGACGTCTTTATTGGTTTGTTTTAACACTCATTCTAGTTGCATTTTCCATTCCAAGAATATTTGAAAGAATGCTCACTGCTAAGAGCTTCAGCCATGACCACACACATTTTGGCTTGATTTCTTATATCATCTGTATTTCTTTCTTTCATTGAGATAATGTAAATTGAAATATGTATTCAATATCTTTAACAAAAAGTTGGACATATGGACTTTGGGTTCAATTAAAAGCCCAAATCGCATATAGAAATGCTACCACTGCAAGTCCATGTTCACTTATTATAGTAGTAAGTTTAATCACATATGAATAAATATGAACAGGACTGGCTATATATCTCAGCATGGTCAAATATTTATATTTTCGTTCTGTACTGAAGGGAAAAGTTTGGGTTTGAAATTGCTTTAATTTTAAACAGTTTAACAGTTTTATAAACTGTTATAAAACTGCAATATCAAATTTTACATGCTTTATTGATATATAATAAAAATTATACAATACACATAAAATGCTTGTGTATAATAAATGTTTTACCCTAATGCTGAAAAGGTTTAAATCAGATAATATTAAACAATAAACGATATATTATTTGTTGTAATAGATAATATAAGAAAAGACAATATTTCTAATTTGGGGTACCATCACAGATAAAGTACTTTCTTGGTCATTACTAGCATGATATTATCCTTCTTTAGTTGGAAAGGGGAAAATTGATTTGTTTTCAAAAGAGAAGGAAAAAATTTTCATGAAAGATGGCAGACCTTTTGCTTTTACTTTAGTTGTGAGGTAACCAAGGGTTGTGAGTGAATGTCCTGTATATCATTGTATAATCATCTCTATAACCATCTACAGCCTCCTTGGCTTCTTGCCATTCAGATAAATACCCTTGAATAAAATCCCAAGGAAAGACATCATGAACACTTCCAGGTTAGTGATGGAGACAGCTCGACAGCTACAAAATGAAATAGCAGCACTGTTGATTGTCTTGTGTGAAACAAACTTGAAAGCACTAGCAAAAAATAATTGAAACAGACCTTAGAGATGCCAGTGAACATGAGCCACTCTGTCCATGATATCTGGGAACTGCACTTTAACAACACCTACAGGACAACAAGTGAACAACATCTGAAAACAATCCAAAAATGAAACTTTGCGAGCACTGCAAAGAGATAAATTGGAAAGGATAAAGTCAGATAATGCTATTTCATAGACTTTTACTATGGCTCATTGTGGGAAGAAAATTAGGATAAGACTACGGTCATTTTAAGAAATGAAAATCAGACTTAAGAAATGCTATTAAATTTTGACAAAGATAGGATAGTATTAGACATGGCCCTAATTATAACCAAGCAATGTAATCAGCTGTATAATCTGTAAATGGGCATAATTTCAGGCACATTTGAACTCTAGCCTCTACATAGGATTTTACTGGGAAATATGATCAGGAGCTGTACTTCATTCATTTCCAAATATGGAAACAAAATATTGGGCTACAGAAATCTTTGAATGAACCTTTTGAGGTTTTCATAGTTTAAAACTTCGGTAGTAAAATTTGGACATCTTGTTCTTAAGTTTGCTTTTAATTACATAACAAACTGAGGGTTGTTGTATACATTTAGTTTTAAACTTAATATCCAAGAGAAAGTCTCATATAAATTTGGAATTGTAAGCACTGATTTATTCCATGTGTAAAACTGTATCTGTTCCTTCCTTCTTCCTAAGCAGATTCTCCATTTCTCCGCTACTTACTATACAGTAAAACAAGAATAAAAATAGCATAAATACTGTTTTATTTTTATAAATCCTATCTATTCATTTTCTAAGGGTTTAGACTACTACAGCCAAAGCATGAGCATGAATTAGCTGTAGGAACTGCAGCATCCAATTTCTTAAAAATACTTAAAACTTTATGAAAGAATTACTGGTTAAAATACTGGATTATGCCTTTGTTAGGAAGCTGATTGGTGACTTTGGGTCAATCACTATCCAGCTGGCTAGTCAGATAACCTGGTTAACTAACAGGAATGGCTGTGTGGAGCAAAAAGAGGAATGCTACGTACATTGCCATAAGTTCCTGAAGGATAGGCAGGATATAAATTTTACCAGTAAATGAATAATTTATACCACATGTAATATGGTAGCAAATCCAGAAATGTTACTTAAAGGGATTAATGGGTGATACATGTGTCTGTTGCATTCACATTTGAATATATACAACTACACAACCTGGAATTAATACATAACTACACAACCTGGAATTAATTAATTTTGGAGACTTTGTACTCTCAATTTGAAATGGGCCCTGTAGTTGTATGATTATCCATCAAGAACATAAGTTGAATAAATAAATTTATTTCAGTGACCACAGAAATAAAAAATCAAATGTAAGGGTACTTTACTCTCTGTTAAAGATATTAAAAGATCACTTTTCTGTCTGAGAGACTGTCAAAAGCATAGTCTGAGAAATCCTGTCAAATCCAAATCCAGTTAGATAAAGAACTATAAAAGGAAAGCAGAATATTGCCCATCAAAAGTTACCATCTGAAAAGCAAATTAAGAAGTATCAGCTAATTTCCTTCATTGTGAAGATATATTGCACTTCTAAAAAATTATACTAGTGATGCATTCTGAATGTATGTCAGTACATCAACTTAACAGGATGCAGGCAACAGTGTACTGTCTTGCAACTTAATCTCTGGATTAGAAATTTAGATTTCCAGAAGTGATGTGAACATTCTTGGGAGAAACCAGGGTTAGGTTGCACTTGCTGAATACTGTCCCAAAAATTCAAAACAGAGCAGTACTGTCTTACAATCAACTGGAAATATTTGCATAATTAAGTCTGGATGAATAAATATGACCATTTAATTTGCCCTCCGTAAAAGTTCTGTATACTGAGAGGGTCAAGAAAACGGTGGAGAAGATATTTGCAGACCCCTCTCACCCTGGTCACAAACAATCAAACAGTCTTCCCTCTGGTAGGTGTTACAGGGTACTGCATATCAAAACTACCAGACACAAGAATAGCATTTTCTCCTGTGTCATCATTCAAAGGAATACTTGATTAATGTTGTATGATCATGCTTCATGATAGATAGAACAGAAAGTAAAGAATTCTAATTAATCCAGAAGTTCTGTTTAATGTGTATACATATCCATTAATTCTACACTTTATAATACTTCCTTTCTTATTGACTGCGCACTTACCGAATAACTAACATTGTTATGTATTATCTTATACTGTTGTTTATTGATATTGCAAATATACTAAGAGCTGCTGCACCAGAGTCAAATTCCTTGCATGTCTAAACATGCTTGCCCAATAAAGTATCTGAGTACCTCTATATTACTAAAAGTTGTTATGCAAAACCCTTGAAAGACCAAAACCATGACAAGCCATGGCGCTTAGTATATAGGGCTCATCTGGTGATGACCATGCCAGATGGAAGATAAGAAATATAAATTGTAAAAATGCAAATTAATGAAGGAAAAAAAAAGAATCTATTATCTCTGAAAACTAAAAGATGGAGAAAAGATCTGAATGAAGTTTCTGATTTTATGGAGCAAAGTTGATAACACACGAAAGAAATTAAAGGTATAAACTTTGAATGAAAGGATTTAAATGTTTGTATTTTAAATAATACTGGGCATGTAGAAAATAGGAATCCATGGAACAGTGATTGTTGCACATTTCACTTCAGTGAATGGTGATATGAAAGAACCAGAGAAAAGTTTTGGGGAAAACTGCAATATTCTGAAAGAATGCAATTCAGAGAAAAATAATATTGTATTCTGTTAGGAAATGAGATTGAAACAAGAAAATATAGAAACGGGGGGTTTCCAGGTGAGGACTGATGGCAGTTATATGTCTCTGTGAACAGCTCTGTGAGTGGGGACAGCATTGCCTGTTTCTGACTGACAAAAATTTCTCCAAAGAAAAGGAGAGATCTCTGGAAATAAGGAAAGATATTTGGGATTGTCCACTCACACTCTGGAAGAGCTGCTCCTTGCAAGGAGAGCATAAGAATTGAGTTTAAACTTTTTACAACTTAATTACTTTATAACTTCAGAGAGATAGTCCCAACAGCAGTGAAAATCAAAGATTCTGAATTAGTGCCTTCTTTTTGAAATTAAAAGGAAAATGCTATCTTAAAGGAATTTAATTTAAAAGCAAAAAGCTTAACAAGATTGGGATCCAAGAAAGTTTTAAATGGATAAAGAGGACAATGACTTTAAAAAAATCAGATTTTTTTTCTGATGAAAGTGCCTTTGAAAATAGCAAAATTAATTAGACTGACAGACAATGTCTTTGTGGAATTGCTGATTGTTTGTTACCAACAGAAGTTCACTAGAATGATTTACAGATAACAACATTTCCCAGATTTATTGCAGAAAATGTTTGAAAAAATTGGCAAAAGATGACTGCAATCATTAAAAATAAAATGGAAGAAGGATTTACAGTGATAAAAAAAAGAAGTTAAGAAGATTGAAAGAATCTTTAAGGCAACTGGCTGCAGACTTAAAACAAATTACTGACAAAGTGGAAGTTTTGGAATGTAAAATAAAAGTTATAAATAGAGAGTTGGAGAAAGATCTGGACAGTTTGGCATCACTGGAACTGAGAGATTCAATTGAAGCCAGAACTTTTTTGTTTAGGACTAATGGATAACAGTTAGAAAGAAGCCAAGGAAGATTATTTCAATATATGATCACCGTGGTGAGACTATTATATGCGGAGAGATTCAATACTACCCACTACAGAGGAATGGTTGGTGAAACTGACAAATCTTGCTGAGATGGATAAACTAACTAATTTGATTACAGAAAAGACATTTATTGTATATAAACATTGATTGGTGACTGGAAACCTCTTATGGATTGTTTGTATAGAAATATAAAAAATGTACTTGTGATTTATGGCTTTGATGATTAGTCAGAATAGATTATAAAAAAGGATATGATGATGTAACTTTAGAAAAGAGGTTAAAATATAATTGTACTTTTAACTGTTGTAAAGAATATCAGAAGCCACTTCTTGTATTTTTTTTCTTTCTCTTTTATTTTTCTTAAACTTTTTTCATTTCTTGCACTTTTTGTCTTCTCTTTGATTTTTTTCTTTTTCTTCCTTTGCATTAGTTTTTAATCTTTTTTTAAGTTTTAATAAAAATTACTGTAAAAAAAGAAATAGGACTGGGTTATTTGGAGAAAGAAAATGAATGAGAAAGTTGATTAGTGAGTATAAGCTTAAAAAAGGATAATTCAAATATGTAATTGAAGCATGCACATTTATTGGTAGACATGAAAAAATAATTAGTATAAATCTAAAGTTGACAGATTTGTTTATTTATGATGACTAAGAATTAGTGAAGGATACAAGAGTGATGAGAGGTTGGCAATGTTAAGAATGGATGAGAAAGAAATGGGAAAAGTAAAAGAAAAAAGAGCAAAAGCAAGATAACTGTAGGACAAGGAAAAATTAATCTTGGTTGAAAAAATATTAAAAGTAAGATTAATTTCCAAACAAAATTAATTGGAAGTGTATGTAAGGAAACAGGATGTAGAAGCTGCTTGGAAGAGAGTGAGAATTATGTTACAGAATCCTGAGAACTGATGCCAGTGGGAAGAATGAAAGTGATGCTAGGTGGGATCAAATGAAAGAGGTTGTGGGTAAGGAGAAAATGCACAAAAGTGAATGACCACTGCAAACAAAAATGAAAATAAGAGAGAAATGTCCTTGTAAAGGGAAAAAAGAGTTGCAAATAATATAGTCAAGAGCAGCAAAGATAAAGAGAGAGAAAACCAGAACAATTTGAATATATATATATATATATACAGCATTGTATGTTTGGGTGTATATAGAACACTGGCATTCAAACAAATCAGACATCAACAGGCACATGGAGATGAACCACATTTACACATCACCCAAAAGAGACAATAAAAAAGCCATAAAGCAAACAAAAAGATCAGAACAGGGCATGCTACTGTATAAACAGAGAGCAAACCACAAAGACTTCTAACACTGAAGATGCTATCTAGTCAGGTAATGAAATATCTACAACAACTAAACCCAGAAACCACCAAAGGCATCACAACACAACACTGCTGGAAGTGAGTGAAGAAGATTGAACAGGGAGTCACAAATGGAATGACTTATTTGAATTAATAATGAAAGAGATGACATGATTTGGACACAGGTGAAGTGAGGATAGTTTAGAGCATGGTATTAGAATGATAGTGATTTATTAAAGAGTCAGTGAGATAAAAAAAGCAACAAATATTAATGCCCAAGAAAAATTAAGAAAAAGAAGTCATAAAATGACGTGATAATTTTGAAAAATGGTAAGATGTAGTGTAGCTTCATGCATGGCAGAGGTTGTGGAGACTTCTGCTCTTCAGCAATTATAATGGTGTAAGTATTCAAGAAGGATATTTTTGTACAATTCTTACAGAGAAAATATTTGATAAAATGAACTATGGAATATTTTGCGTCATTATGGAATTCATTGGAATATAGCCTTTCCTTTCTATTCTTTTCCTAAATATTTCCTTATTTTTACTCCCTTTTTGCATTTTCTTTAATGTTGCTTACCCTAAAACAGAATAGCATGATGAATGTATATAGTATGCAAAGTAATTATTTTTAAATTTGTTCTTACGTGTCATATGTTAGCATGTACAGTACTGATGGAAATCTCTGTCCCCTTTGCTGTCTTCTTTCGCAATACAGAAGTGATCACTGTCCAAATCTAAAGTACAATTAACTCTGGGCTCACAGAGTGCATTAAGTTGAGATCTATGACTCATAAGCTGCAAAGCCTAGCAATTTTTTTAGTGTCATGTTTTTACTTGATTCCCCCCAAATAATTCTCAAAATAGGTATGTTAAAGTTATATGAGGTAAAAGGCATCTATTTTCACCTTTGTCATATAGCTTGATGTATCTGTTGATATCACTGTATTGCTCAATATGACTCTCTTTGATCCTCCAAAGTCAGTGTGTACCTATGTAGAATTTTCAATTCCCAGATTGAAAAACGTTGCTTACCTATATGCCAAGCAATGACTATTCTCCTTGTCATCTACCATCTCAGAAAAATCAATATTATGTCAAAAATCCAAATCTACATTCCTTCCAGCATTAAAATTCTGAACAGTAACACAATGTGATTTTACACTAAAGCATGTACTCAGAATTCAGTTCCAGTAATTTTAATAAAATTTGCCAATGCTGGAATAGATTCCTCAGGATAATAGGAGTAGAAATGGCTCTAATTTCACCCAAATTTCTAAAAGTTCTTTTGCTCTGATACTAGCAATTTGCATTCAACCTTGTATCTGTCCACTTTTATTTCTATTTTTACAAATATCTTTATTAAATTAAAAAACATTAAAATACAAACTAACATAAAGGAGAAAAAGGGAGTGGAAGATTTGGAGATCACTTTTGTTATGTATTTTTATTTTTTTGTCACTTTTTACTTCCACTTTTAAGATTTCTTTTAGTATGATTTCCCTTTAAAGCTCCAGATGTGTATAAATGAATCAATTATTAAATGTACATGAAGCATAAACCATTTTATTCCTTCCTGTTTTCTAAGGAATGTTCTGATGATATCAGGGATTTAAAATTCCTTTCCTGTTTCTTCCAGCCCTTCATATCTAGCAGTTATCCGGGCTTTCCTTTGACAAAAAGGAGGCACATGCTGAACTCATTCTGCTCAGACCCAATAAATAAAACTCAGCTTATAAAAAAACTACCAGTGAAAAACACCAGTGAGGGGTAGAAAGGATTTTTAAAAGAAAAGAGTTCGATCACTTAACATTGCTTGCTTTTGCAAATACAGTACTCTATACAATATTTTAAAATAAATTTGTATTTCCAAAAGTTTTGTGATGAATGGAATTAATACTATTGTGATAACTGTGAAAGCTCCAGCTGACTCCGTGAAGGAAGACAGCGCCGCCTAGTGTTCTTCCTTGAAATATCTCTAATTATAACAAATTCCCAGGCTAGTTTTCTTTTTAAACACAATAAAGGTTTCCCTTACTTTATGCAAATTCACTGTTATGAAATTGAGCATTTTTGCCCAAGAATTTGCTTCATAAAAATTCTATTATGTGATTTATGCTGGTATAGACAATTTGTGCCAAAAGTTTTGACACCTGCCAAAACTACTTCCTGTCAAAATCCTTTTCTGCCCCCACTCACATGTATCATGTTGTATGTTCTAATTGTGCATCCTGTCTCCCACTTATTTTCATACTTGCAATGAAATACTTACTCCATTTACTTTCAAGTCAACAACAAAGTTTCTGAATCTAAAGAGAATAATAGAGTTATTATTACAATAATACTCTATTATTGTAAAATGTCTTGAAATCTGTGCTAAAGGAAAACATATAGCATTATTTTTTATTAGTAGATAAAATTGCCTTTTCAAATTCATACAAATTACATATCTCTTGAATTTAGTTCTCAGTATCAAGAATGCTACTTTTCAGTTTTTCAAAATAACTGTTTTAGCCATACCTCAAGCTCAGTGTATCTTTGTAAGCCACCTGGAGTTAACTTTGTAAGCCGCCAGAGTCACCGTGAGTCAAGTGGCCATATAAATTTTCTAAATAAATCCTCAAAAAACATTATATTCCAAAATTTTGGAGCGTAATTTAATATATATATTTAAAATGGATAAAGATATCCCCATATATTTACTTATGCACCCAAAAATATTACTCCAAAGGACTACAAGACCCAATCATATTCTCAGCAGTGGCAGTATCTGCCTTGAGGAATGGCATCTTCCCAAAATCCAAATGGTCTTTTAGACTTCCATAAGATTCTGAAGATCCAGCTGTTTCCTCACTCGTTTAGATCAGGAGGATAGGGAAGCTACTGCCGATGCAGTTTTATGACTGGAATGTATGGTTTAGCTTGGGCATTGTGAGCTATTGATTGTAACGGTTGTTTTTTCATCTTATATCCAGAGTATGGTATATGTCACATTATGTCATTGGCATAAAGGTGGGCAGCCATAAAGTTACTTAAATAAATAGAAAATTGTAGCGGAAACTAAAAATATTGTTAATGAAGAAAACCAGTTAGATGCATAAATACATATAAATACATACATA
>JANHZU010002155.1:155853-172773 GCA_032468055.1 Acrochordus granulatus | reverse complement strand
TCCAATCCGGATGCCTGTTTTTTAAACTTTTGTTGCGATGCAATTACCCTGGACGAGTGAGAGTCTTCACAGACATAAAATAATTCTGAGCAAAATAAAAGAACACTCATTTTCCTATCAGATTCAATCAATTGCATTCTACAATGTTGTATAAATAAATTGAATCATTTTCATAAACCCATAAAACAAAAGAGTGCTTGAAATGCTATTAAGAATTTAACTGTACCAGAGATTGGCATTTTTTTGTGCTGAGTGATGCAATTCTGGGGCCAGATCAAAAGGATGGGACCATCTTATCACTTTTTATGGATTTTTTTCTCTAACAATTTTTCCTACTAGAAAAACTAGAGTGATCATTTATCAGAGGTCTAAATTGCATAATTAGAAAAGAAATCATGCAAAGTTTCACAAAATATTTATCTTAAAAGCCACTTTAAAAAAACCTCTCAGCTCTTCTTTTCTTAATGCTCTCTAAAAAAGTGTGCAAATTTATTAATACTGACCTCTGATATTATGTTTTGCAATGTAAAACCTTTGGCTTCTTCCAAGATATTTCTTTCTTCATTTGGCTAACAACAACAACAACAAAATTAATAATGCATAAGTAGTAATACATTGACTCTCAAGATTGCTAAATTCTCTCAAACTGTTGGCAACTTGCATCAACTTACAGTAACTAGAGGGTATTCTCTGGCTGGCCGTGATATAGTTTGGAATTTTTTAATGTATTCTTCAGCAACAAATGCTTCTTTTAATCCAGGGAACAAGTTTTCATATTCTGTGGGATCAGCCAGGGATTCAGCAGCTTTCTGATTGATTTTAGAAAGATTTTCTCTCCACAGTTTTACAACCCTGAAATAGATGACCATTGCAAGTAGCTCAATTTTGAACGAAATATTTATACTATGTCATACAGATTGCATAGTTCAGTTACCTTGAAACTTGACTTGGCAAATACGTTCGTGCTAAGAAAGATGCTTCTGGTAATCGTCCAGTTTTAATCAAAAGCTCAAGACAACGGTCAAGCCTACAATGACACAGAATTTTTTTTAAAAAAATATGGATTTAAACTAAGAAATATGACAGAAGTAAGAAAAGAAAAGTGTATTTAAAATATTTCTATAGCACTTCGCAAAAAATCTGTGATATCATCAAGACAAACTATTAACCACTGTTTCAATACTGGTTCCTGACAGCATGTAACATTAATACTACAGGCCTGCACTTGTTTCCAATTAATTTTTAGGCATAATTTAAAATGCTGGTTTAACTTATTAAGTTATTTTTGGTTCAGCACCTGGCACTGCTACTTTCAAGCCTATACAAGCCTGATTTTCTAGAACCTGAAAGGAGAAACTCTTTCTGGTCCAATACTTCTAGGGGATGAGAAAAGCTGAGCATTGACTAGAACAGTGTTTCTTAATTTGTGAGCCTAGGAATGCTGGGAGTTCCCAAGATTCCCTCAAGAGTCTATAAAATTAAAACTATTTGCCAGCCTATGTTGAAAAATAATACAATCTTAAAACTCCATCAAATGACTATGAGAAGCAAATACCTCAATGTTAATTTTTAATATGGTAAATATTGATACATGCACCCTATAATTTTTACAAGGGGAAAGGAGTCCTGAGAGAAAAAAGTTTAATAATCACTGGACTAGAAGATGCTGCTTCTCAGTGGCAGCTCTGGTGTTGTGGAACAATCTCCTCACAGAGATCAACTGCAGTTGAAGAAAAGGTAGTTCCTGCAAGTTTTATCCACCAGATGTGGAATCTATAGGATGTGAACTTGAATAAGGTGAGTCTGAAGAAACCAGAAACTAAACATAAAGATTAAACAAGTTGAGAGACAAATAGTATAATTACACTGATACTGTGTATCAGATTTTCCCAAATTTTAAATACCACAGAGGGAAGGAGGTTTCACTAACCTTGTTGCGCCTTTTATTGATTTGCCCCTTTACTTGTATGCCAAAGTAAGCTCTTTTAAAGCTAGGAACCCAATCACCAGCACCTGAAAACAGCTGTCTGAACATTTTCTCCCTTCCTCTTAAGTGCTGACAAGATTGTGGTTGCAGCACTTTAGTCAGAAGGGAGGGATTTGTTTATTTTTTTTAAAATAGTATTTATTAAAAATACTTTGGGAAACTCTACTGTGTATGACAGAATGTTTGATACTTACTCTCCTTGCAGAAAGTAGCTCATAAAGGCTACATTGTTCTTGCCATCTTTTTCTGCTGCTTCAGCTAGCTTGTTCACCATACTAGTATTTCCTGAAGCTGTGGCTAAAAGCAGTAAGCCACCATAGTCCTGTGCATGATGCAGACATTCTTGGGCAAGGCCAAACTGGCACTTATTGATAGCAAGTTCAGCTAGCTGCTTCCACTTCTGCTCAGACTAGAGAAACAAAGTATTTTTACCGTTTGAGCATCAACCATATTTAAATGTATTTGAAGATTATTTGGTTCTGCTAGTGCTTATCTTTTATTTCTTTTTTACATTTTCCCTTTTGATATAACTTAAAGAAAAAGATCAAATTTAAGGAAAAAAATTCTTATCAACTGTTGATCATACCAATACTATGAATATGCCTTCTCCAAAGATCAATAAATGTTTAATTTATAAGAAAGTCATACCTAGACAATTCAACATTCAGATTATAGTCCCTGAACTATAAACTCTAAGTAAGAACTTACCATTTTGAGCTAGCTAAAGCATGACCATTTCTTATTTCAGAGGAATCATCAGAATACTTCAAAATAAGCAGACAATCAACATAAGATTCCTTTGATGATTCAAAGAAATGTGTTTTAGTGCTCATTCCTTTAGGCCATTCATGATTTATCAATAATTTGGACAGGTCTGATTTTTAAATTCAATTCAGCTTTGGCAAAGATACCTGGAATTCATTCTATTCCCAGGCACTCAGAATTCTACTTCTTTCACAAGTCTGATTTTGTGCTGATCCATAGGAAGTCTGATTTTGTGCTGATCCATAGAAACATTTATTTCTTTATTGGGCTTATATACAATTGCAATTATGACTGAATCTGATCAGCTAACTTGTTTTATGACATTTTTAAAATTACCAACATACCTCTGCTTCCAATGCAAGTTGATATGCAATCTTAAGCTCACCAAGCTGAAGAGCAAGCTCAAAGCGATGTTCAGGGTCTGTAGATACTGCAAGTGCTTGCTGTTTGAAACCCTAAATAGATTTTTAAAACAGCAACTTGTTAATAACATATATAGTTTCAAATATGTGTTAAATGTTAATTGATACACAGGTCCCATTTTGCTAAAAATGCAGCTGTTTCCATTGCTAATGCATTAAATCAAGACTAAGCAATCAAAAGGTTGCATGTTATTCCATCCTCCAACAGGCCTCTCAAGCATATCAAGATGGTATCAATAAACTCTGATTATAAACTGCCAAAGTAGAGCATTTTTACTTTTCAAAATGTAAGCAATAAAATAGTACCTATTTACACCCAAGAATTATAAATAAGAGATTGAAAATGTCCTGTCCATTCTGGTAACCTTACTGCCTTCTTAATACACTGCGGAGTCATGGTGCTCTCTGCTTGCAGACATTTCATTACCTATCTAGGTAACAGTATCAGTGATGGTGTGCAGTTTGCCTGTTTATATACAGTAGCTTGTCCTGCCAGTGCTGGTGGTGTGATTTTCTCCTTGATAATTAATACATTTTATACCCTCTGAGTCCATAACTGCTCCTCCCCCAGCCCCAAAACAATATTGGAACATCTTAACATAAAACAAAAACTCTGATTGTTCAAATATATAAGTTTGCTATATATTAGATCCTTAGTTGCAACTCACAACTAATTCTTGAAAGATTAATGCAAACTTTTTTACCTGCTTTTCAAGGAAATGTGCAACTCTGGTCCTTTGTTCCTTTGGAATTGTAGGAAGAACTTTGTCGGCCATACTGAAATCTCTCCTCATCACTGCAGTCTGATATTCTAGCACTGAGACTAGTAATGAATAGCTCACTATATTTAATTCTTTGTCACCAAGATAAAGTCTGTTGTCTTTGGGGATATATCCTAATAAATACATTGTTCTTTAAGAAAAAAGACAGAGGAAAGTACATTAATTTAACTCAGATTTTAAATAGTTAAGTCTGAGAAATCTGAAGATCAGGAATAGTTATTTACCTAATGTATATAGGAAAATAGCATCAGCAAGCTTGTTCTAATTACGATTAAGTCTAGATCCAATTTAGTTTCCTATGAAGCAATGTTTCTCTCATACATCAAGAGCAATAAAGTACTATCATAATATAATGAGGCACAGATAATGGAAAATTTCTTCAAAATAAGCAATTAAAGGCAACTGTGCTGTAACTATAGATATCCAGAATTCTTCTCTTTCCTTAAAAAACTTAGAAAAAATGCTGAGAAATCATAAAACATTTATGCATGATATTGAATGAAGAATACAGAGTTAGGATTCTGGAGTCCTCCCACCATCAAGACCTTTACTAGAGTATACTCCTATTCTGGAGTCCTCCCACCTTCTCTCCAATCTGAACATCACACTAAGCATTATATTCCTGTCCATTTCTGGCACTACATCTATTTATTGACATATAAGAATGTGCCTACAGCACAATGGCAAAATGATTTTACATCAACAAGAATTATGTCTTATGAACTACCAAATGCTTACCGGTCCAAGTGTGCAATAGTGACAATTTCTCCTCCAACATAGTAGTTCAGCCTGTTCACTGAGCTGGTATAAATAAAACAATCACCCACCCAAAGTCCTGTTTTCACAATCTCCTGAATTTCACCAAGAACCTAGTAGAAGAGCAAAGATTTTACATTTTATACTATCCCAAATAGATTCAGCAAAATGATTTCACTAAACAGAATTTGGCCATATTAACAAATGAATGCACATTTAATGAGCTTTGAAATTAAGAGCTCATAAAATATGAATTTGCCAAATTGAATTGTATTCTGTGAAAGGAGTGAAGTAATAAGCAAAAGATGAACATCAGCTACTCATGTAGTTTCATACAATATTATGAAGCAGAAATGCACATGTATAATTGATTTACACACTCACTCATTTTATTAGGAAAATACAACTATATAAATACAGTTGGGTGCAGGGTTATTCTTTATTTGTTAACATTTATTGACAAGGGATCAGATCCCACTGTAAATATACCTCAAAAGCATCTTCAATGCCATCTTCTGTAACTCCTTCATGTGTATCTTGGGCAGCTGCAACTTTTTCAGAAAGGTATTTCAGAATGAAGAATGATTCTTCTGTAGCTATGCAAACAAGTTCACCAGAATCAGACCAGAAAATCTAAATCAAAACAACAGAAGTCATGGCTTGTGAAAAGGAAGCATATTCATTGAAAATATTTTATTTCTTTTAATTAAAATTAATATCAGCTTAGCTTTATAAAATTTAAGCTTTATTTATTTATAAGGCTTATAACCCTTTCCAAACAATCAACTCCAAGTGGCATACAACTCCCCAAATATGTGATTTGGAATTAAAACTGATTAGTAAATAATAAAATTTAACAACACGCCATGCATAAACCAAGTATAACATTTATTAGAATAAAGCCAAGTCATCTTGTTAAGGGATACTTACATCAGCCCAGCCCCTATGGCTTTGTGAAATAACTAGGTTTTCACCAGTATTCTAAAAATCAAGAGATCCTTAGATAATCAATGGGATTCAGCTGAAATAACAGTTCACTCACATGTTTCGGTTGTATTTCAATTCTGCGGATCAGTTCTGTATTTTCCCAATCATAAAATGCTAAGCCATTGACGGATCGGACACCCAGTAAGAAACCACCATATATACCTGCATCAAAGAGAAATATAAGTTAGTATTTTACTAAAAAATACTCCATCTGACTAAGAAGAATACCAAGTATTAAGTGCATAACATGCCTTCTGCTCCAAAGTCAGGTTTAAAGGATTTCTTCTCTTTGAAGTTTTTAAATATCTTGACACTGCTGTTGCTTTCTCTGATTGCATATCTGCACATAAACAAAATTCAATGCAACAAACTTCAACAGATTAATGCACATAGTAAGAAACAGGCAACAGCAGGTACACAAAGTGCCTTAAGTTTGCACTTAAATTATTAAATTATATTGAATTACTCATATTTTGAGGGGCCAAGAAAAATAAGTGAGACTTGGATTACACGTAAACCCACCAGCCATGTGTATCTTCCCAATATTAGGATATCCTACCATTATTAAAATGTTTGAACATTAAAATTTGTTTTAAATTTCTCAGATGGGTTTTATACTTATATGAGAAAGGTGAGTACATCTTTCAGAAACACATTATACCTTCTAAATTAGGGTTTTCATGTGCCAAATAGGATAATATGCAAAAATCTTATTAGGGTTACTTTACTTACTCAGAAGAATCGTGTGCCCATGCAAACTCCTGAGCAGAGCCAAAGCTCTTGTTTCTTAGTGCCATAGCAGTATAAATGATGTATTCACCATCCCCACATACTACTACAAACCTGAAAGACAGAGACAACAAAAGCATTAGTAAATCAGATATATTGGTTACACTCAAATAGCATTTTGAAATATCCTACCAATAACACATAAAACTATTTCCTATCAATGTCAGCAAAACTGGGCTTGGCAATGACAATCTAATTCAGAATAAGACGGCTTTGTATAGTATGTTCCAATAATGTCTTTAGTTCTACCTATAATTCAAGACAAGCCTCTTTCCTGAAACCTTTATCTTCTGAAAAATGAAGCTTACCGTCCATTTGGATTATGCTGAATAGTTTGAGGATATATTTCACAGCTGCCCATATCTTTCACAGCTAAAGGAAGCCTCTCTCCATCTTTGATTTCTGTATCTCCCATTGCTTTGAGATTAGCTTGCTGAATTTCAGAATGCTTGGCCCAAATTATCTTCCCATTTGCATCCATTGACATTGCTGGCTCCTCCCGACCAAGCTAGTAAGGAAAAAAATCAAAATAAAGATAGAACATCCTATACATCCCACAAACCACTTTGCTTACATCTATAACATTTACAACAAGTAAGAAAAATCTCCAGTGCCAAATGCTTAATAGGCTTCTGTTTCTCACTTATGAAAAATGTGCAAGTGGATATCACAAAATCGTAGGGCTGGAAGAGACCACGGAGATCTTCTAGTCCAATCCTCTACCCAAGGCAGAAGTCCTGATACAATCTTGGACAACTATATCAATTAAAGGTTTTCTAAGACAAACATACTTTGACAATGATGCTACCCTCATCATATCCAAGGGCCACGTTGTTTGATCCTCTTAGGCTTGCAACACACCATACTCGTTCCATGCCATAATTCAAAGTACTTTCCAGACGATAAGTGCTCGAATGCCAGATGCGAACAGTTCCTGTGTAAAAAAGAATGAGAGGGGTAAGGAGGGAGCAAGAGGGAAAAACCATTTTGATCTATGTTTAACACAACTACTTTGTACAGTATTATTTAGACACTTTCAACAAGAGCAAAAATCTATGCTTTCCTGAAATGGCTTATATAGCAAAGAATAGATAATAAATAAATAATAAATGTAATAAATACACAGTGGAACTTCGGATTGCGAGCACCTCAGTTCATGAGATTTTTGCAAGATAAGCAAACATTTTTAATGAAATTTAATTCTGTTAATGAGCGGCAACTCACAAGATGAGCACCGCATGATGAGCTCACACGGGAAATCTTACAATGGAGTTGATGGTTCTTCTCTCTCACTGTGTAAAAAGTGTAAGTGAAAGGTGTTCAAGAGAAAGAACTTGAGAGATTCAGACTTCAGATTCTCCTTCCAGGCAATCCCCTCCCCCTCCTTCCCTCTGCCTTGCGCCAGCCAGGAATCTTCTCAAAGCATAGTAAGATTGGTCCTTCCTCTTCCCTAACACACACATACAGACAGCTCTCCCCCTCTTGCCCATCTCTTCAAGTGTAGGAAGATTGACTCTCCATCTTCCCTGTCACTCACTCACTCAACTCTCTCTCTCACACACACACACCCCTCCCGGTACCATCCAGCCTGTCCCTCTTCTGCCCATCTCTTCTCTCATCTCATAGCAAGGTGATGATAAGAAACACTTCCAAATCACCTGGGAAAGACCCCCTGGGAAGGCATTGCTAAAGGAAAAGGCCATTTTGCCTCAAGCGGCAGCAGCACTGGATCCTCCTAATCCAACAGGGCCACCAAGACAGCGCCAGCCAAGCAGCAGCTGATGGCCAGAATCTGCCTCGGAGCAGATTCATAAGTGCTGGTTAACTGTTTTTATTTCTACTTTATATTCTGTATTAATCATTGTTACTTGTTTCAAATATTAGGGACAATCATTTTTACATAAAATTCTCTTGAAAATGATTTTTTGTGAATATTTTGGGGGCACGGAACAGATCATCTGACTTTATATTGTTTCTATTGGAAACCTCGCTTCTGTTTAAGAGCAATTTGGACTAAGAGCATTCTTCCAGAACAGATTAGGCTCACAATCAGAGGTTCCACTGTATAAACAGTAAAACAACTCAGGCTCCTTTCAGATGCAATATATCCAGTCGACTTGTTCTGCCCTGGAGCCTACCCTTTGGAATGTCATGCTCCCTGGGATAGAGTAGGCCCCCACCCTTCTGGTTTTCCACAGAAGCTTAAAGACTTGGCTCTGTGGGCTGATCTGAGGGTCAGATAGCTAGGCATCAACAGTAAGATGGCTGCTTGATCAATAACCCCATTTCTACCTTGTTGCCATCTTGCACTCCTTTTTACCACTGCCTAATTGTATATATTGATATTTTATGGTTAATTTTATTTTTGTAGTTATCTGTCATATATTTATATTTTTAATTTTTTGTAGTGTAAGCCGCCTCGAGTCGCTTGTTGCAAATAGGATGGCAAATTAATCTAATAAATAAATATAATTAACATAGGCCTATGTGTATAGACATTTAATTGAAAGTATTTAGAAGAAAAAAGTATTAAAAATAATTCATAATAGACACTATAAATAAATCTCCACCAACATTTATTACTTGTGTGGGGCATGCGCCTTGGCATTTAGTCATGCCAGTCATAAGACCATGGAAGTGTCTTCAGACATTAGCTCTTTAGCTATGAAATGGAGATGAGCACTTCCCTTTAGAGTCAGACACAACTGAAAGGGGAAACTTTATTATGATTTATTTCTATATTTCCTTCACAAACCAAATCAGCAATATTCCAATTAAATGTGGATTTGAATAATTTATAAGTACCTTAAAGCAAAAAATGCATACAATATGGCTGTTGTAGGCATTTCAGTTTTTACTGTTATAATCTATGGGAGTGGAATAAATAATCTAACACTCTGAACAAAACATTGTATTAGTTTCATAGATGTATTTGCAGATTACCATCTTCAGAACCAGTGATGATAATAGGAAGTTCAGGGTGAAAGCTGACACAAGAAACATTCTGTGCATGTCCCTCCAGAACCTGAACACAAGTTTTATTCTAGGAGAAAAAAATGAAATTGACTGATAAAGATTCAGTTGCACTAATAATCAGCATCAAGACTCAGTTGTAATAATAATAGTGCAGTGGTACCTCACAAGACGAGAAACTCGCAGGACGAGCAAAGAAATTTAATCAAAGATATTCTGCTAGATGAGCTGTGACTCATGAGATGAGGAAACTTCGTGCCAAATCTTGCGCGTCATCAGTAAGTGCGCTCTGTATTTCCCATTCAGGCAACTCTGCACGCGCATTCTGCTGACTCTTACCTCGTGCTTTACTCCATTGTTGCAGACAGCAACCCTGTGCGAGAGTTCTGCCGATGCAGCAAGCGCGCGCATTCTGACGACTCTCCTCTCGCGCAGTTTACTCCATTCCCACAGGGGCGGCAGCGCACGCGCGTGTGTTCTGCCTACACTGCTGCATGGTGGCAGGTTGTTCCTGATCGCAACGAGCACCGCACAATGAGCTCACGTGGAAAATCTCACAACGGAGCTCTCCTCTCTCGCTGTGTAAACAGCGTAAATTAAGTGAAAGGCATTCAAGAGAGAGAACTCCCTGAGACTTCAGACTCCAGATTCAATCTCCAGGAAATCCCCTCCCCCTCCTCTCCGCTATATTCTTAAAGCCGTGTGTGTGCCAAATTAAGCAGAAATCCCCCCGTCTTCTCCCCTCATAGTACGGAGGGAAGAAGCGTTTTCAAATTGCCCATGATGCCCAGAAAAGCTGAGAGAAAAAAAGGCCCTTTTAAAGTGACGGCAGCCAGCAGCAGCTGAGGCCGGAATCTACCTCGAAGCAGATCCATAAGTGCTGGTTAGTTTGTTCTATTTCTACCTTATATTGTGTGTTAATCATTGTTACTAGTTTCATCTGTTAGGGACAATCATTTCTACATAAAATTCCATTGAATTTGGTAAGGTCAGTCACACGCACACTAATGGAGTAAGCCACACGGCAGCATAGGCAGAATGTGTGTGCGCTTGCTGCCTGTATGGCAATGGAGTAAGCCACGTGGTAGCATTGGGAAAATGTGCGCACGCACACTTGCCGCTTGTACAGCAATGGAATAAGCCACGCGGTAGCATCAGGAAAACACATGCGTGCTTGCCACCTGTATGGCAATGTAGTAAGCCACGCGGCATTTCCTGAATGGGAAATACAAAGCACACTGACTGATGATGTGTAACTTATCGCGCAGTTTTCTCATCTTGTGAGTCACGGTTTGTCTAGTGGAATAAATTTTATTAAAAAAATGTTTCTCGTCTTGTGAGTTACTCGTCTTGTAAGGTACCACTGTAATAATACATATTCCTGATTTTCCAGATGTATTACTGGTATAATTTGATTCTTTATTGCTTCTGTTGTTTCTAATACATAGTAGCTATATCTTTGTACAACTAAATGATCACATCCAGTACAATTCCAAGTCCAATTAGAAGATATTACCTGTAAAAATTATCCTTAAAAGCTAAAGGAGTTTGAGTATTTGAAAGACCATCTATTGACAGATCCCTGAAAGTTGCTAAAAAGACCCACCTGGGATCACCAGATGGACGATACTTTTTTAAACACCTACTAGAAATAAATCTGGCTACCCTAGTCTGCTTACATTCACCAATTCATATTTATCAATTAGAGCTTAAAGTTTTGTATGTTTTATATTTCAGCTTTAATTGTATTCTATTTTATTGTTTTCAAACATTACTCAGTACACTGTTTTGAGAAAGCTTTGCTATAAATGGTAGTACAAAATAATACAAATGATAGAAACTACACAGCTTACATATGCAAATAAATGTGTTAATCAGGTGAACCAGGTAGTAAGTGATTCGGTATATTTTTGAATGTAATGCTTTATTGCAACAGTTTATTAAACTAGTTGCCCATCTTACAAAAAGTTCCTACCAGCAGCTGTTTTAAACCTAAAAATAGAACATCTTTTATTATGAATAACCCATAAAACCAATGTATACTTTTCAGTCACCATTTAGGTAAGTAATAGTTTAACTTGGTAATTTACAAGCAGGTTACCTTTAATATCCAGCTTTACATTGCATTAATTTAACAGGTAGTATGTAGGAAAATATATGTATTATTAAAAGATTTCCTCTTACTGCCCTAGCTCCTGAGTCTGCAATATTATATCATCACATTTTACAGGGAAAAGTAATGTCTGCAAAGGTTGCTCCTCATCATGCCACTAGGTCAGGAAATATTACAATATTCAAATAGGTGTAATACAGCAAAATCAAGACTTTATTTGGAATTATATTTTAATTAGATATCTACTGATATGTTCACAAAATGACTTTGAGTCTCTTCAACTCTGGAAAAATATTACTTTCCTACTGAACTATAACATAATAAAAGTTTCCAGAGACTCTAGCAATAATCTTACTAGCCTAAGAAGTTTCTTTGCATACATTTGGGACAAGAGATACCAGTGACCAGAAATCAAAATGAACTCAAAATGAACATTATTTTTGATGCTTGAAATTATTTTAATAGGGTAATTTCTAATTTAGCTCCAAATAATACACTTCCTGGAAATTTTGCTTTGTTTAAAACAAAACGGTCTGCCTGCCCCCCCCAGCAAGTCCCATACAGCTGAAAACAAGCATCTGAAGTATTTTTCAAGTGAAGAAGTATTTTTCAAATGATAATGCTGATTTTGAAGACTGGTTAATTTCTATGCAGCTCAAAGCTATGAAATATATTTCTATGCAGCTCAAAGCTATGAAATATATATTCAATAGACAGAAGCTGTGGCCCATTGCTTGACATCAGTTGGGCAGTTTGGATACACCTGCAAAGCTTTTGTAACTTGGCTGTTGTCCAAAAGCAGTTTCATTAGCAAATATTCTTTCTGTACAGAATTAGATGGGCCTTCTACAGATTGTATCAATTCAAGATGCTGTAAGCGTTCAAAGGCCTAAAAATAAAGCAACACAAGCATATCATGTGCAGTCTATAGTTAAAATCACAATTCACTAGCAAAGTACAAGTAAAATTAGAATCAAAATCCCTCAATCCTTATTTAGTATCAAAATCAGCCCCAAATTATTGTAAAATGGGAAGCTGCACAAATACATTAAATGGGCACCAGAGGGCAGTACAACTCCAAACATAATGATCAAATACACACATTCACATAAGCAGTCTTTAGCCAGAGGTTCTAGCAAAACCATGTTTCAGTGTTAAAGTATCTGGAACATTAATGTTCTGTGATAATAAAAAAGAGAAACGATACATACCTTCATGACAACAGGCTTCTCAAAACTGTACACAGTGTGTGCTTTCCTTTGAACAAACTTCTGATATTCTGCATTAACAAATATGTATTACTTTATGGTTTTAGGGGAAGAATACGTCAATTAGAAAGAACCTACTATCACCTCACCATGATAAACCATCTGAAAATTAAATGGCTCTCCTTCATTAGTATCATTTAAATGTTTCATAGCTATTATGAGGCATAATTCCAGCACAGACAGACCTAGAAGAGAAAGAGGATAAAAATTACTATCTCATTTCTTATCTTTTAAAATATCCGAAGTGTAATTTTGGTATTCAAATCTAAATAGAATAAGCAAATTTTGTACCTGCCATCATTTGTCATATGCATTTAGATCTTCAAGGTGCTCCTAAAAGTTTTTAATTATTCATGCTAATTTCTGCTGAAACTATGTCATGCACATTTAGATTGTGCCCAAAACACACAAGAAGCATTTCACATTATCACAAAAAGGAGCAGGCAAAGGGAAACGGTTAAGATATAAAAAAGCCACTAGAAGATGAAAATCAAGAGTTCTGCAGAGGGATCTAGCTTTCAATGGTTTTCCACGAAAAGTTTTAAGGTTTAAGGTAAATAACTGGACATTTAGAATTGAACAGCATAAGATAAAATCTGAAATTGAACTATTGCAAATGATGAACATGTAATTGCCAAAATGTATAAATCTTTGTTGAAATTTGAAATGGAAGAATAACTAGTGAAAGAATGGTAAAATGGCTAAGAACTTTGGATATGATATATTGGTAGAATAGAAAATATGTGGCTGAAAGTCCTGAGACTTACAACTTAAAAGAATATTTATCAAATGTTTTAGTGTTGGTACATGACTCCATAAAAATTATCTAGAACTTGTAAAGGTACTTCAAATCTATGTTGGAAAAATGGAAAACATGAAGTCTTATTTGAGTTCAAATACACACAGTGATAAACGTTAAAGATTAATATTCAGCTGAAACCAGAACTTTTCTTGCTGGGATTAATGGATAGACAATTAGAAAATAGATTATTTTTAGATATGGTAATTGCTGTGAGATTATTATACACACAAAAATGGAAAGACTCTGAAATACCCTCAATAGAGAATGGCTAGTGAAGATGACAGACATGGCAAAATTGACTTGTCTAATTAAGGACAATAACTTCTATAATTTATAATTTTTCTTTTTCCTCTCTTCTTTCTTGTATTTTTTCATTTACTTATTATTTTTCCTTTCTCTTTCAAAGAGAGATACAGTGAATTATCCTAACAGTTCTTCTATACAATAAACTCCTGATTTAGCAAGCCTGTTCTCATCAAGCTTCAAAAATAATAGGAGAAAATCTGTTTCTATGATGTATGCTTCTACACACGCATAAAATTCTGTCTGTCATGCTTACATATACATTATGTAAAAATCACTTCCTCCATTAATGCTATACTGAAAATGTATACATTCATTTATTACAAATATTGTCTTACCATGCACAATATTTGTTTTTGTGTCTATTCTGCAGAGTTTGCTGGCTTCAAGGAAGTCAGAAACACGAATATAAGGGTGGGATGCAGTTATATTATTTGAAGCAAGCATCTGAGAATAGAAAATAAAGTTTTTAACTGTTCATTCCCAAATAACATCTACAAAAAATAGCTATAATAATCCAATCATTACTGCAGGAAAGAGGAGCACAACATTTCAAGCTTAATGTGGCTGTTTTTGCTCAGAATAAAATACACTGTATTTTGGAACTTTGTCCAAGTCTTAGGACAACACACCCTGGGTTTGTCTGAGCCCACGACTAAACAGGAAGGTAGATAGTAAGTACCTGCTCAGAATAAAGCTGAGTTGTGTGAAATCTTGGGGCTCAGATTTAGAAGTTTTGCTCAGGCATATTTGGACACATCCTTTTGATGTGAAATTGTCTAGCAAATGAAGATGGCAATATGGATCCATCAAAACATCTCTTTATAGAGGTTGGGTGGTAAATAGCCGTCAACATGAACTACCACCATAAGATAACAAATGAGCAAGGGGCTTACTGAAAATTCCTATGGTTTTCTATAGAATAACTAAGATTATTTCTGGTTCCATTGTAAGAAGCCCACTCAGAATGTTCCAATAAAATATTCTGAGTGGGTCTCTATTCAGAACATATTAAATCAGTTTTTCTATTTTGCACCTAAGGGTCGAACTGAATATGAAAATAATGACAATTTTTTTGAAAAAATCACAATGCCTACAATGCATTGATCACAAACATTTTATTCTGTACATAATTTCTCATAATTTTAGCATGTGAAACAAAAACCTAGAAGTCATTTTCAGCATAACAAAAATAATACAATGTAAATGTTCATAACAATGGAATGTATTCCAACTAGCATCCTGTGTGAGTTTGAA
The DNA here is from genome assembly GCA_032468055.1 of Acrochordus granulatus. NCBI lineage: Eukaryota > Metazoa > Chordata > Lepidosauria > Squamata > Acrochordidae > Acrochordus > Acrochordus granulatus. The sequence goes on along the minus strand of JANHZU010002155.1, from coordinate 157,569 downwards.
CATACAAACTCTGATTTTAAACCAGAATTCTAAGTTTTAAGCATCATGGAAAATTTCTCATCATAAAAAGCCAGGACATTTACAGAATGCAAAAAGTGGGCAAGCCAGGCATGCCAACTGTTTCTGGTTGCATACATTCTGTTTAATGCTAGTTTGGAAACAGTCGTGTCCATTGGGAAAAGTTGGGAACTATTATTCTAAAGATAGGACAATCTGCTGGCACATTGGCATTCAACCAAGGAACAGAATTATCTCTGGTGATTTTCCAGAAATAATTTGGGTTGCTTGTGCAAGAATGAATTGGATAATGTTTCTATGGCCCAAAAAAGACAAGCAGTCAAAATATTAAGAAAATTTAAATTTAATACCTTTCAGAGAGATATTAAACATCCTTCATCTTTGAGTCCAACTGTGATTTGCATGACAGTGCACAATGAGAATAGATTATAATGAAAAATATCTAAACGTTTTATAATGCATTGATTATAAATTTTAGCATCAGAATTTTTTTCTTAGCAATTATACTTCTTTCAATTTATCAGAATTATTAGTTCCTTCCTTGAGTAAATAATGAATTAAAATGTTAACATCTTACCAGCAACATGAACAGACACCGCAGGTCTTTACTATAATAAAACTGATCTTGTAGAACATCTTGAATTTTTATGTCTTCTAGAAGAGACTAAAATTAATTTTAAAATTACTGATTAGATACCACTCTTCATTAAGATGTTATCTTTATACAATTAGTCAGGAAAGATTAAGAGTTGCTTAATTAACATTAAAACATATAAATTATGTATTTATCAAGAACACAAATATGCACTGCCAGAGAAAGTGGCATACAAGTGGTCCTTGCTTAATGATCATGTTTGAATTTACAATGGTGCTGAATGAGTTATGGCCAATCCTTGAACTTACATCAGTTATAGCATCCCCATTGTCACACAACCATGACCTTGCAAGTGTGATGCTGCAGCATCCCAGTTATGTGACCACCATTTGCAACCTTCCTTAGTGGCTTCCTACAAGCAAAGACAATGAGGAAGTAATTAGGAGATTCCAAATGGTGGCCATATGATGTCTTCACTTTGCAACCTGTGGTGATTCACTTAATGACAGCAACTGCTAGTGCCAGAATTTCTGTTGCTAAGCATCACAGTCATATGTAGGGCGAGGATTTCTATGACCTAAAAATGTTAGAAATATGCAAGCATTTATTAGGTCCTTTATTCCTGAACGCCTGTTAAATATGAAGGTATGGGACTGTCATAATTTATATAATTTAAGAAAAAGATATGCTTTACTACATGCTAAGTCTGTTGTATTAATGTCTGTAAAACTGAAATTTCATTTTATAACAAAGACATGTGAGAATGAAACCATATAAGTCAGGTTTTAGTAGTTTAAGGTGGACATAAGAGAGTTTAGATTTTAAACCAGCTGTTTAATCATTTAATAACTGCTAAAGAAATCACTTAGAATTTAATCCATCCTAGCTGATTTGCTTTAAATGTTGCCTTTCAAGGTACGGTGGGGCAAAAAAGTATTTAGTCAGCCACCAATTGTGCAAGTTCTCCCACTTGAAAAGATGAGAGAGGCCTGCAATTGTCATCATATGTATACTCAACTACGAGAAACAAAATGTGAAAACAAATCCAGACAATCACATTGTCTGATTCGGAAAGAATCTATTTGCAAACTATGGTGGAAAAT
>JANHZU010002155.1:132830-143293 GCA_032468055.1 Acrochordus granulatus | reverse complement strand
AGGATTGAAGGGAAGAGGAGAAGGGGACGGCAGAGGATGAGGTGGATAGATAGCATAGTCAGTGTGATGGGCGTGGGTTTGGGAAGACTCCCGGAGGCAGTGCAGGACAGGGGGGCCTGGCGTAGTGCAGTCCATGGGGCCGCGAAGAGTCGGACACGACTGCGCGATTGAACAACAACAGTATAATTATATTTCTTTATCTGTGGGAGAAGGAGGAGCTGAGCCAGAAGTGAAGAGGGCAATCAGTTTAGAGTCTCTTAGCATGCACAAGCACCAGACATCTGACTCCTCATGAAAACTATTAGCCTTATCCGGGTTGTACAGGTGGTTGAACTGGCAATTGGAGAAATTCTTGATCTTGTAATTCCAATGAACCTTAAGATTAGAACTGAGCTGTCCAGGCATGCTTCTTCCATCCTAACATTATCTGAATCATTTATGTTCATTTGTTTGCTTAGTCTTCTTTATTGACATTCTACTATATATTCATGTTACTACATCGTTTTCCAAACTGTTACTCAAGTCCATTGGTGGTGTATCTGACATGATTTTAATCTTAACAACAACAGGTTCTCTGTTGTGCATTGGCTTCCAATGTAGGAGTTTTGTATCATAACTTCTCAAGACATTTTACGCAAACCTAATCTTGGTAGATATAAAAGTATGACCTATTAGTGATCTCTAGATTGTAGAAGAGGCATGAAAATTCACCTTGACATAAGGTCCATGACAGAGGTGAGCATTGGCTTACTTCTGCTTTATTTCAGTGGAGTAAATATTTAGGATCAATGCCCATAGCAAATATTAGCTGTGAATGTTTGGCATGACACTTACATTCTTTCTTGACTACTTTAGATCTTGCAAGCTCATTCTTTCCAGCAACATATTTTACATTTTCTGTTCTTTAAGCAAATATTCCTCACAACAGGCCATGTAGTTCCTATTACCTTTCCTTAGCATCAGAAAGTGCTTCCACTGTTATGCTATTTGAAAATGAGACTTGGATGCAGAAGGAGAAAGATAAAAGTTGAATATTGTGGAATTGGATATTTAAGAAGTTTCCATAATAACAAAAATTAAAAACCAAGAGGCAAGTACTGTATTAATCTGAATGAATTTGGATTAAATATGAAAGAGTGTGGCTAGAATTTCATTGAGGCGGATGTATAAATGATACTTGAAATGCAAAAGAAGTATGAGCTGAGGATATTGTGATTGGATAAAGTTAATGAGATCTTCAAAAATAGAGAAGTGATAACTTTAAAGCTCCAAAGACAATTTATGGACTTACTGGAAGAAAAGATAGTTTGCAAGGATAGAAAAGTATGAAGAAATAATTGTCTAAGGTATTGGTGTTAACTAGATTTAGTTAGATTTCTTTTTCTTACTATTTCCTATTCTTTTTCTGTGCTTTGAGTACTACTGCTAACCCTAGAAAGGAATTGTGTGATGGGCGCGTATGAATATATATGTGTACAATTTTCCTCTGAAGAGGCAAAATTGAAGAGTATTGTTTCATATACACGAACACTGCTTATATTTGATTTAATAAGGAGATATGAACAGAAACATGAATAAATTTAGAAGGTGCATTGGTCCAAACATAGAGTAATTTGTTAAGAGAGACTGAATTTTAATATTGCTTAAGTCAAGCCATTTTAATTGGACAGAATGAACACAATACTAGCTCAAGTCCATGAATCTGTTTTTAAAGCATTCACATTTCCTCGGATTTTAGAATCTCTATGTGAGATGTTAAATTTGCAACTGTTTTTCAAAAGTATAGTTCAAAGGAATTTATATTTAACTTGCTGGGAAAAAAAGAGCTAGGTTATGTCAGCTTTGACTGACTGATTTTCAGCAGCTGAGGATCTAACTGTATTTAAAAAATGCATCAATTAAATGAACTGAATTTGAAGGTATGACTATTGTAACAGAGCTGATCACTATCTATGTAAATGTTCTGTATAGTTTGGTCACTTTTGACGAACCCTAATGATTTTTTGTTTCATCGGTTTATAGATGGGTTCGTGAAAAGTTCTATTATGAACATTCACTTAAGGTCAGGGTAGTTTCAAGAGCCTGTCAAGAGAAGCTTTCAGAAAACCCAGTGCATGACTGATCTGCAGGAATTTGCATACATGTCTTATATTATTGATCTTTGGCTGTGTTAGTTAAGTGAAAAGTTCCTCTATCATCAATGCTGACAGTGATTGTATTAAAAATAATTTTTCTCTCTAGAAATTATAATGCCTGTTTAAAGTTCTTATTGGAAAAGTTAAAACCAATTATTGTGATTTTTTTCTTGCTGGCATTTCCATTGTGTATTATGGGTCAAATAATTAACAATCACAAAACTGTACATTATAGACCACTGTCACAACTATGTATCAAGAGCAAGTTAACAAATGTATTTACTAAAATGAATAGCCTAGATATATGTTGTTGTTATGACTTTGTAACATGTGCTATCCTACTATTTCTAATCCACAGGGGAATAAATTATCCTTTATTCCAACTATTATTATTTGTTTTAACAAAATAACAAAAATCATGAGGTTTTTAATTGCATGATGGGTTGGACATTCACATTGGCAGGAATTATAAGCAAAATGGAAAGTAATAGCTTTATAAAGGTATTCACTCAATTTAATTTGTACAAAATCTATATTCCAGATAATGCACTTTTGATTACCTTCTTTTCTTGTCTAGAGTTAGGGTTTCTTGTCTAGTTTGGGACTATGAATAGATACTTCAAATGAGAAAACAGTTCTTGTATTTGTTTGATAATATATATATGATAACATATATACATTACAACATAATGTCTTCTTTAAAAATATCTATTTTTTACTTTAGTCTCTGGATCTAGAATTATGTGTTTTTTGGCACTAGGTGGCATCTGAACTCTGTCAATTGTTTTAAAATAATTTCTGCAGGAGGAAGAATAAAATAGTTTGCTGTTGTTTATTTGGATCATTTTAATTGTTCACTATTAAGTCATTCTGACAATACATTTGGCAAACCCAATTCATTTTTTATTATTATTCATTTCCTATCACTGTTCTTTCTACAGGTTGCTTTGTTGGGGGGAAGGGGCAGTATGTTTGATTAACATTTTTTTGTTGTCTTCTTTTCCTTCGTACACTGATTAAACTTCTCCTTGAAAATTTCTTTCAAGCAGTGCTTGGTTATTAACATTAACTATGATCCAGGCACCAAGATAATGCTAATGTGGCTTTAAACAAATATTTTGCTGTTAGGTAAACTCTGTGCCACAATTGATTTTAAAAATTATAAAGAGAAGCTATAAATGACCAGTCTCAGGCAAATTCAAGCTCCTAGTTATACACTGTAGAGTAAAATTCAAGCTCCTAGTTATACACTGTAGAGGCTTACATTTCACAGACCAGGATATTTGCAGGACCACTTCTTTCTGCTTGGCTCACCAGGTTTAGTTGAGAAAGCATGCTCTAGGTTTTTTTCTTTCAAATGGGGCATTGTTGTATAAATGTGCTAAATAAATAAATATAAGGTGTAAGATTCTGATGCATCCTCTTGATCTGTTTGTATTTATGTTTAATTTATTAAACTGAAGAATGTTTTGTTAGTTGTATGCTGCTCAGAGTCACATTTGTGAAATGGGCAGCCATGTACAATTTATAAATCTTACTGGACCAAGGAGTTGTGTCTTCTGTGTGGTACCATTTACCTTCTAGAACAGCATCTCCTGGAAATTTCAACTTTGCTTTGAATTCCTTTGTATTTTGGCCAGAAGCTGTGCTGCTGATGTAATTTTTGTGATATGGGCTTTACTGCTTTAATCTTGGGTGTCAGAGTTATGTGGTATAATTGTTATTTTAATATTTGTACACTGTCCATAATCATGGTTGGGAGATGGGCAGCCATATATATAACTTAAACAAAATCTGTATTTCCAAAACAAACCCAGCAGCATTTTTCCAGAATAACATAGTGGAGGATGTTATTTACAGGCTGAACCAGTAAAGAACATTGGAAGGAGGGTTTGAAGAGTATTGAGAGGAGCAAGCTGAGTTTGCTCCCTCATTAAAAGTTGGTAACAAGCAATTCCCACATTGCTGATAAAAGGATATAAAAATTAAATGTGGCTTGAAGGAGAATTTGGCTACATTGTTTAGCATACATTTTATGAGACTATCCCTAACATGAAAATTCCACTGGTCCAAACAGAACAAAGCTGATTAAGATTTTGGAATAATACATAGTTCTACTTAATAACAGAAGTTCATATTTTCAATCCCTCTCAGGCAGTGCCAAAGGAAGAAAGGACTCTGGGCTTAAGGCTTGTTCTCATAATAGTTAAATTATTGTTTTCTTGATAGATGGGCACAATTATTTTTTTCATTAAACTCCCAGTAAGTTTATGATTATGACAGGCTTTGGTAAAAGTTGAATTCCTTTGTGTTGAAGCCATAGAAAAGGATTGAGAATTAATCTTGAAACATAGATTCCTAGGTTTTTTAAATGGAACTAATATTAATATTGTCCACAAAGAAAAGGTGGTTTTAACCTGGAGATGCCATATATTTGGTTCAACAATTTTTTGAGGACCTAGAATTATTACAGCTTTTGAATTAGTTGATCTTTGCATTACCTGATATTTACTGAATGGGTGACAGTTTTGTAGAATCATATCAGCAAGATTTTTTTATTGGTGAATGTTTAGCACATCTTTTGATTTTAACAATGTATAATAAAAGTTCACTCTCATTAATTTTCTGTTAGATTGCTTGTCCTGATTTCTGAGCAGTGTAGGTGTATGCCAAATTATCTTGTCTCCAGTTGTTCTAAATAGAACACGATTAAACTGGAATGAATTTCAAATAAATTTTAAAGGAAAAAACCCTGTGCATAAACTACCTTCAATCAGTACCCAGAGATTAACTGTAGATTAACTTACTATATTGTAATCAGAAATGGATAAGAGCAAGAGTTCATTAAACTATCTTTCCTATATTCTGAAAGACAATTTACAATCGTTTATAATTGATTGTAAATTGATATTCACTAGCTAGTTGATTGTAAATTGATATTCACTAGTTAAGAAAATAGAATAACATAAAATACTTGTATATGGGTGTGCTGCTGCATTCTTTAAAAAGCAATGGATATAGGCAGCCTAATGGGCAACAATAGGTATGAGAAAGAGATTAATGAAAAGACAAGATACAGATCTGTGGTGCAAGTGAGGTGGAATAAAAGCTGAATTGAGACAGAATTAAGAAAGACTAAATGATTTGATCATAATACGAAGTGAATATCAAGCTAAATAAGCAAGTGTTTGACTAAATGTATTTCTGAATAATATGTCCTCATAACAGTGTAGTAAAAATGCAAAAATATGCAAAAGTTTCTCAAGGCAACTAGATTTTTATTATTTGATATAATTGGAAAATGTTTTATCTCCTATCCAGGAGACTTGCTCAATTCCATGTGGAAGGAATGAGATGGCAAGAATATATTCATTTCTCAAAAGGCAAGATACAGAACACACACCAGAAAAAGTACTCACATAACATGCTCACAGAATGACAATTCTAAGCAATAACATTTTTAGAGACTAGGTTTGCCCTTAAGGTGTCAGCACAGTAGCACATCAGAGGAAGATGAAAGGTTTTTGTGAATATGACTCTCAGCAACATTGTAAACAGGAGACAAATGATGTCTAATCCCCCCATTAAGTGGAGGATTTAATGTATTTACATAAATAGATTCTTGATAGCAATGATTTAATTATGAACAGCAGTGAAAACTAGATGAGAAGCCAAATGAAAGATCCAAACAGAAAAAGTGGGTGAAACATGATAAAATAATTGTGTGTGCCTAATTAAGACTACTTTGAAAAACCACTAAATTCAACAGGGATTGTTATAAGATCAAAGGGTGTATCAGGAGATACAGTCTTTTTGATTTCATGGACTGCATTTTTGTAATTACAATTTTTTAAGCATCAGGTAGATGGATAACACTAGATTGCTCTAGTGTTAAAGGAGAGAAGACTGGAATTTTTGAGAAATTTGGGAGCAACAGAGTTCTAGTGCTGAATTTAGAATAAAAATGGATATCAAAGATACTGCATAAGGCAAGGTTCAAGTCTTACTTTGGTAAAATGAATTTTTCATATTAAAGGATATCGGAAACTTGGAAAAGGAGCAGAAATAAGTGTTGAATACATTAGGAATATATAAGCTTTGTGTAGACCAAGGCTACAGAAAGGTGTGACAAGGCATAGTACCAAAAATATCAGAGATCAGAGAAAAACGTGAATAGGACAGGACAAAAATTTGATTTTTATTTTAATCAAAGTAAAAATACCCTAGGCAGAAATTGTCTTAAAGATATTTAATAATTTTATTTTTCTTTCACACTAAATATTACATTTCACTGATAATATCTGGAGCTACATCCAAACATTGGGGATGGGGAGACTGTGTGCAGCCTTGAGGCTGTGGTTATGGACCCTTGTTCTGTCAGATCAGATGACAGATTTTCTGTTTGCCATGTCTGCTTCATATACACAAAAATATTTCATTGGAAAAATATTTGATATTTACATATCTTGACCAAGATAGAACTATACTTAAAAATAATTTCCTCTTTTTAAAAGAGGAAATTTATACTTAACATTTTTTCTCATTATTACAAAATTTATTGTGCATAGTAATTTCAGTTTTACTAATAGTATATGAAAATGTACATGCTTCATTTGAGCAATTTGCTAATGCTTTCACATGCATTACCGGCAAATAGCAATATACAATATATTTTAGAGAGTGAAAACTGTTATTTTAGGAGGTAAGAATTCTCTCTATTTTTATCATCTAGCTACTTAGTTTATTTTTCAAGTAGCATTTGCTTCTCAAAAAAAAAGAACCACATATCTGACAGCAATGAAATTATTTGCCATTTATATTTTCTGTTTTAAAATTTTGATTAAAAAGCCTGTCAGCCTTGGGAATTAAGAAATAAGTTGCATTTGGTTGAAACTCATTAGCACCATGATTGTCTCCCAAGAAAAATCAACCACATATGAATTTGGTTACCAAAAATGGTAATAATTGAACCATCATAGATGCATCAACTCATAAAGATAGTCCATTGAGCAGCTAGCAAGTTTAAGTCTGCCCTTATCAATGGGAACCTGGTGGGTAACTTTGGGTCAGTCATCCATTCTTAGTCCAATTTACAGAATATTTGTTGAAATAAAATAGTGCCAAGTAAGCTGCCTTGTGCTCCTGGAGGAAAGGCAACATGCAAATTGGATAAATAACATACAAAGTAAAATCAATAAATTTTGGGGTTATAGATTAGCTTACCTAAATGTATTTCATTCAGGAAAGATTTAATAGATAATTAAAGATCAACTAGGGCAAGTTTATAAAGTAATAACAAAATGGAAATTTTTAAAGAAGTGTGTTTATACAGTCCAAGGAATTTTTATCACTCCTCATGAATTTCCTCAAGTGTCCTATAGTGAATAATTGACAACTGCAACACTTCTAAGAGAGTTTACTTGCTTTTTTGTTGTTAATATACAGGTGGGTAAGAGTGCAAGCTTTCCATTGGACATAAGTTGCAAGCTATGCAAGGCTTTGTAGTGCCCCTACAAGCATCTTAAACCTGATTCAGTATGATATAGCAGCCAATGTAAATTCTCCAAAACGAGTGTAATGTTCATTGTAGATTGCCTTTCAAGGAAAGCATTTTATGCTACTGCAGCTTCTGAACCAATTTAAAATGTAACTTTTTGTAAAATGGATTGCAGTAATCCATTCTTGAAAACATACTTGTGAGTCTCCATTTAAGACTGTAAATCTGGGATTTTCCCTTACCCTATTCTGGTCAAATTCAATATGGGGACTTTTGCATTCAATGTTCTTGTACAGTAGGTACAATATTGTAGCACAACACAAATCTCTATATTTTGCTGATTATCCAGCCATCTTTACTCCCAAATAATGATCTAGCTATGCTTTCATTCATTGTGCAGCATAAGATCTAATTACAGCAAGTAGGAAGATGGGAAAAATAATTGACAACATCTTTGCAGCTTTCAGAATGCTTGTCTGTCTAATTTTCCTTTAATCACATTTTCAGAAAGTGATTCCATCTCATCTTCTAATCTTCACATCTGCATAACAAGTATAATCATGAAGACCAAAATTAAAACATCCCTACTACTATCCTTTTAATCACTCACAAATTAAAACTAAAAAGAAATTCATCTGAAAGAAATGGATAGCTGTGGAGGAATCTGGGAAGAAAAAACAGCATTAAAAACACCTAATTATTAATCTGTCTGTATTAAGAACTTGCCAATTATAATAGAAACAAATAGAATTAAATGGAATCTGTAATTAAATGGATTTCAGTCTTCATATTTTATTAAAACAAAATTTCTCAAAATCTTTACCTGAACTCTCCATGCTCCTGATCACCAGCAATAGTCCCATAGTCCACAGATTCAGAAATTGTGTCATATATATTATGTGGAAATGGCATATTATTCTTAATCGTAGCATTAGAAGAGAAAGGCAGTGAAGTTGTAATGTCTCCCAAAGCCAAGCAGAAGAAAACAACTACTAGGGTTTTTCCTTGTCAAATTTCATTGGTAAGAATGAGTGAAAATTCTGCCCTAGAAGGCACTTGATTCATCCAAATCCTGGCTTGTGCAAGATGACAACATCAGTTGGTTCAAGTCCCTACAAAATTTGCAGAATATATTCAAGTGTATGGGTTTCAGAGTCATTGTTCTAGAGAAACAACCTTGATCAGGAGTATGTAAAGATTAATAGAAGTAACTTTCAGAGTATTATTTCCCATATGTTATATTTCTTTCCTAGATTTTCATCGACATCTATGCTAATCAAAATATAACTTTTGATTCCCTGCAGTTTATGAAATCATTTATCATAATGTAGTAAAAGTCTAGAAGCAGTAGATAGATCTTCTAAGTTTTTTTTAAAAAAACACTCCCTTGTTATTAAAACAAGTCTTGCTGTATTGAATGGATAGTATTGGTACAAGTGGACTTTTCAGCTCATCATGGACTTTCCAATTTACCACTGGCAGCTACCCCAATGTAGTCAGAATTCATTTAATCTGGTTTGAAGGAATATGAATATGTACTGTAACTAGGTAAGCATGAATGCCTGCTTACCTGAACAGGATAAGCAAGCATGGTATTTGGGGTGAAAAGCATGCCTTAAAGAGGTAATCAAGAAGCAATATAAAGTGTTACTATTTGCTGATGTTTTTGACTTTCAATCCTCAGAGATTGATAAAGGCCCTTGATCAAGTAAATCTATCTGCAGTTTCTCTCAGGCTGTTTATTATTTAGCTCAGGAAAAGTCTGTTTCCACAATACACTGCTCAGAATTAACTGTTAAGAGCACCCTATAAGGTCTACATTCTCTTCCAAGTCCTGTTATGCTGCCTCATAATGGTAAGGAGATGTTCTTGGGAGGGGTAAGTAATAAATGCCAGGAGTGTATGCCAATATTATATGCTCCCAAAAGGCCAGTTAATGGAAAGGTCATCTGAGCTGCCTGGCTAAAGCAAGCAAATGCCTGTATATTGGACAGTAGTGATATAAGAGGAAAAGGAGGGGACTTGATCAGCTTAGTAATAACTGCAAAGGCATAATTTCACCCTGCCTAGGAGAAGGCATTAGTACAAAAAGCACAAGTTTAGACAAAATGACGACATAGTGCCAGATGATGGCCCCCTCAAGTAAGAAGGCACTCAACATGGTCTTAAGAGCTGAATATCTTTCATAAAACTAAGGATATTTTTGACCCAGATTATAAGCTTCCAGACATCTAGTTTTTTCTGGATTCATAAATGAAAGAAAATCCAAAGCTGCAAAGATAGATTTACAGTGAGAAGACAGAATATGAGAACCCTGTAAATGGGAAAACTCAGACAAAGATGAATTGGCTATGAATTAACATTAGACATCAGAAAACTGAAATGGTCTAGGATTGGATACTTTCAGTCAGAAGGTCATACTATTTTTACTACTCAGGACATGAAAAATAAGCAATAGTGTTGCTTTCTTAGGAAGAATACAGTAAAGTCAGTACAGTACAATACATTCAGTGTCCAAACAATTTATCAAATGTGGGAACAAGATTATTCAAGTTTATGATCCACCTATTGATGCAGAAGAACAAGAATGTACATATTTTATGGTCAAGTGCAATTTGAAATTGATAGAACATGCAAAAAATGTGTGCTGTTTTTAGATGATATGATAAAGTTGAAATAGCAAGAAGGAAACTGCATTTTAGCTATCTGCTGTTGGAAATCAATGATTTCTTCATTGCCAGCACAACTTCAAACAACCAAAACAATGCCTATATTCATGGGCAGTACCATATGGAGCATACAGAAATAAAATCGACTCTATTAATACAAGA
>JANHZU010002155.1:100252-113320 GCA_032468055.1 Acrochordus granulatus | reverse complement strand
GGCAGAGCTCTCATCTTCATTAGAGCACACAAGCCCCCCAACCACAGCAAGGTGGTGCCTCACTGGGGGGAAATTAAGATTACTTTAATTGAAACTGAAGAGTTTTAACTTTGTTTGAAATTTAGTAGAAGATGACAAATCTATGTGTCTTGCATTACTTGATTCTTTATAATTTGAGTTATTGAATCACCTGCCATATTATATCAATATCTAGCTTTCCTTTTTTTTATTTTTCAGCTTATTTTCATGACAGGTTTTGATCATTACAATAATCCACAAGTATTCTTGTAATTATACTTAATTTCTAATGTTAAACCACTTCCTTTAGAATATATGCATTTTGTACATGTGTATTTTCAAACAAGCAATGTTTTAGAAATCCTTTCATGTATATTTACCCAATTATCTAATTTGGGTTTCTTGACACACATGTATAATAAAGAAAAATTAAATTGTATTGTCAGTGTAAAACTTCTATTAGGACATAGGATGCAAAGAGAAAGATTAAAGCTATTGACTTTAAAAGACCATTCTAACATTTATTTATTTATTTATACATATAGCTACCTAGCTTGAGTATGGTTGCTGAGAAACTACACAAAAATCTTGAGATATTTTGGTAGAGAATAACATATGCATCAGATTCAAATACTGCACAGACTCTGAAGTCGTAACAGTAGTACTAGTACTGTACTGTCCAGTACTATAGTTGTAACTAACAGTACACTTTACCAAATATAGCACAGCCATATTTCTATTGTCATAATCCCCTTTTTAAATCCAAAGGTTCCTGGCCAAATATCTGGGCATAATAATAGCTGTTTGCAAAACGTTAGGTTGAATATTCCCTACTGGATTGTAATCTTCTGAAATAACAGAATGCTTCTCCTTGGCTTCAAGAATTGATTGTTCAAAAAAATTGGTCTCCCCCCCAATTTTTCAATAATAACAACTCATTTAGATTCATTTTCTAATTAGTATGTATGCTATCAATGCCTTTTAGACCGTAAAACCACCAGAAATTTATTTTATCTCATCAGTTCAATCTCATTGCTATCTACTTGGGTGTATTTACAGTACATGTTTGGCTCTCTCTTTGCCAAAAATCCAAGATTCTCTTCATGATATTTAAATACTGTTGTGGAATAAGATGTCAAGTCTGGGTAAAACTTTCTTTTTAGTTAGTGTTTGGTTACTGGGATTGAAAATATTGCATATAAAATATGCATAGGAGTATAAAAGATCTTTTAGTTAGAATAAATGGGTGGAAAGTTTAATTAGTACAGATTTCAACTAAAAATATAAAAGTTGGATGTATCTTAGAGTATAAATATAGGAGCTTGCTTTAACATTCTCGTTATTTTTTTAAAGAAATGATGGCTTCTGTTTGCCTTTAATTAAAATTCTCTTCCTTTCCCAGAATTGATGCATTTTATACCAACACCTTTATGAGCAATGCTTTATGTTTTATTCTGCCATCTGTTGGCAGGAGAATGGGCTATAACAAATTCCCTGTTTTTTCAAGCATGATCTTAACAAACACTGAACTCACAGCTTTATTATACAGTACAACTTGCTCAGATGTAACGCTCTCAGATGAATAAAGTAGGCTTTATTTAACAAATTGCATATATGGAGATAGTATTCTTGTGTAGTTAAGCCCCATGGCTTACAACCTTTAGATGTCTTGAATGACATGACATATGAGAGATTGGAATGAGAAAGAAAGTAACAAAGGACATTAATTTTGGTTAAATTTTTGTTATATTTGCCATTTTGTTATATCTGAACCAAACCTAAGTTTCTTTAAAAAATATACTGTGAATTTGCACAATAAAAATTACTGCAAAATCTATTCATTTTGAATAAACTTCCCTGACATTTAAAGTTGTGAGGTTAATTAAAAATAGTACAATAACAATTTAAACCAAACACTTATATTATTATAATATATTAATAAAAGTTCTGCAGATACATCAACAAAAACAACATATGAACCCATAAAGCCATGAATTAAAAGCAGCTGTAGTAACATGCTGGAAGACTTGAACAAGTAAATGAGGATTTCCCTGAGAAAAGGAAAACACAAAATTTTGTACTAGAAAATTTTCCTAGTATTACAGTTAGCTTGTAATGAAGCAGTATCTTATGACTTGATTAAAATTTCTACATTCTGTTTGTTGATTCCGTTGATTAACATATTCTCACATTCATTTCTGTTTAAGCAGTAACTGCAAGGAACTTTGGAAAATGGTTTTTCAGTGTTACAAAAGCCGGATATCCCAGTATCCTGCTCTGGCCAAAAGAAATTTCGCCAAATGGTTTTTACCATTAAGAGGGAAAATATGGAAACTAAAACTAATGGTTTCTAAATGGGATGATAATCCATATCTTTTACATTTGAACATTTTTCTAGATTGCTGAGCAAAAAGGGAGACATATTTATTTTTCCCAGCGTTTTCTTGTGCTGCAGAAGTTGGAGGCCAGAAAGGGCTTTATCACTTTGTGGACTGAACAGAAAGATCCATTCTCTTTCAAAGTCTCTGGCATGTGGAAAAAATTGAAGAAATGATGAGTGGCTTCAAAACTGGCTGGGAAACATACAAATCAAATCCCCTCCCCTCTTCACAATCCTTCGCATATGAATGATTCCAGTAGAGAACAAACACTTTGGTGTGGCGAAGTTTTAAAAATTTTAAAAACTTACACCAGTTACAATTTGTGGATCAAACATATAAACCAAACCAAACTGTATCTTACTGCGAGCTGAGCTGTATCTTACTGCAAGGTGCAAGACAAGAAACTGGTTTAATTAAAAATAAATTTAGAGCTATAGATATTAATGAATGCTTAAAAATATTTACATATGAACTGTCAACTATTAATAGATGTTAATGTGTAAGTTGGTCCTTGACCATTTCTTTATTAAATTTATATGCCACCACACTCAACATGTCTCTTGGCAGCTTACAATAACAACATAAAAACTACAGTATACAGTATAATAAAAATATATAATATATAAGAAAAATCATTTAAAACCATTTAAAAAACAATAAAAACTGCCTGGACAGGGAGAGGAGGAGTGAGAATATATGTATGGGGGAAAGACATTGGTACTAAACCTCCAACCACCTCCAAGACAATGGACTCCCATGCCCCAAGCCAGCTGACAGAGCCAGGTCTTAAGGCCCTTCTGGAAGGCTGCAAGAGCAGGCACAGACCTCAACCATGATGTTCCACAGGGCAGGAGCCACAGCAGAAAAGGCTCTTCTTCTTGACACTGCCAGCCAAAATTCCTTGGCTGACAGGATCTGCAGTAGGTCTCTTCTGCCAGTTCTGGTGGGGCAGGTTGTCCTCATTGGGGTGAGACAATTCCTCAGGTAGCCTGGTCCCATGCCATGAAGGGCTTTAAAGGTCAAAACTAACACCTTGAATTGCACCCAGAAGCAAACTGGCAGCCAATTTAGCTCACAGAAAAGAGGTGCTATGTGGACCATTCCATAGGCCACTAGAACCATCTGTGCAGCAGCATTCAGCACCAGCTGTAGCCTCCAGATGCTCTTCAAGGGTAGCCCCATATAGAGGTAGCCTCTACCCATATAGAGCACATTGCAGTAGTCCAACAAAGAGATGACGAGAGCATGAGTGACTGAGTGCAGGGACTCCTGGTTCAGGAAAGGGTGCAACTGGCACACAACACAAAGTTATGCAAAGGGCCTCCTAGCTGCAACTGCCACCTGATATTTGAGCAAGAGTCATGAGTCTAAGAGAACCCCCAGACTGTGCACAAGTTCTATCTGAGGCAGTGCCACAGAGTTAGAGATGTTAAAGTCTCAGATCTAGAACCCTCAGACATCCCCCCTTTCTCTGCCATTCCTATCACTCACACCTAATCACACTCACAGCCAATCTAGAGGAAGGGATAAAGACAGGAGCCCTCCAGCACGATAGCATAAGCTCTCAGTGCCCCACAGGGCTCCCACCTCCTCCCTCCTCCACACATACAATGCCCACCCCTCCACACCAAGCCCACTCACTGCTAGCTAAAGGGAGGGCAAACTTGCAAGTCCCTTCACTCAGCTCTCACCTTGGTTGAGGGGCTCCACACAACTAACACACATACCCAATCTGGTCCCGGCTATCACCCTGGAACCAGCTCCCAGTCAAAGAGGACCTGTATTCCTCCCAGTATGGCCAACTACTATCTCCTCTGTCCCTCCAGAAAACTCCACTCAGCTAATTCCAAAAAACTCTCGCCACAGAGCAGCCAGAGCCAGCTAAAAAAGCCAGACAGAATCAAAGCAGAGTAGGGCAAAAGCAAAGTAGAAAAAAGCAAGGGGGAGAAAAACAGGTCCCCAAAACATGCATAAAGATTGATTTAAGTAAAATAATTCTGACCAAATTATTTTACATCTATTAGTATTAATGCAGCACTTGAGAAAAGGAAAAGCTATTTTAAATTTATGAAATGTTCATGAGTCAGATTTTACCAGAAGACAGGAATGAACCACTCAGATGAAATCTGGGAAAGTCAGAAAGTAATGCAAATTGAAGAAAGTTGGAAACCATAACAAATTCTCAGCAAGTCTTAAGATGCAAGAACAAGCAGCATATATAGAAACAGTGTCAAACCATCTTATGTTTGGTTGTTTTTCCCACCCCTAGGCGATTTGGCCTCTTGCTTTGAGTGGGCTGGTCTAGCTTCATTTGTTTCTTTTGTTTCTGCAATGCTGTCACATTGCTTCATTGTATGATATCTACTGCCACACCTGAAATGGTTGGAAGATTGTAAATTAAATCTGGAAGAAATTAAAAAGTATCATCCTGGCTTCAAATGGTTAGGGATTGTGACAAAGACAGCAACTGACAGCTAGTACTTCCATCACAACCAGTACCTTTAATGAGAGGCATTCGAGATTTCTGACAAAAAGCTTTCAGATAAAGAGCTTCTAGTGATATCATTCAACTGCAGTAAAAATATTCCAGTTTCAGTTGTAAACTGTATTTATGTGCCAACCAAAATAATAAAAAACAGAAAGGTTACAAAGGGAATGCATCTTCTATATCTCACATAATATGCTGTGAAAAACGTAGGATGACTGCATAATAATTCTATAATTCAACTGACATCATCCACAATAGCTTCTATTAATAAAATGTGGGTTGGAGCTATGCTGTTCCTTTATTAAGACTATCTCTGTTATTTTTTAAAAACGTGGTTTTAAATTATTAAAACTATCCAGTGGGAGAACTTAGGAATATTACTTCCAAATTGAAATTGTCCACATATGTGGAATTTTAGTAGAAATAGGTCTGGGAATGAGGGAGTTAAAGTCCAACACCTCTGGAGGATTAAGATAGAAGAAACAAGTTTTTATGTTAGACCAGGCTAGAGACTTCATGTATAAATCCAAAGAAATACTTCAAGCTTTCATATGCTTTCCAAATTCTATAAATTAGTTCTTAACATCTACAATCCATCATTCTAATTGTACTTATTCTGCAACAAAGTTTTCTAATTGGTGCTGCCAGATTCTATCTTCCTCAGATAAAGGTTACATTATTCTATAATTGAACAGCAAGTCTGATAGATGGATTTTGAATGGAAAGGTTCCATAGAAAGCTATATGAGTTTATTTCATCCTTCTCTTTCCCCTTTGACAAGCATAATTTATTTAAAAGGATATGTGTGCCATTAAGATTTCTCATGCCTGACCATCGAGAATGCCATAATGTCATTTACTACCATTCCCCATTTGTTTCGGGAACATTTGAAAAAAATGGTTCTCTGAAACATTTAGAAAATTATTGATTTAAAAAAAGTAATGGGAAAATATCATTATAAAAGTGTATAATCTGGATTTTTCTGGATATATTTTGTGCCAATTATATATACTCTGTTAAAATATTACATGGTAATTAGTTATTAGGAAGCCAGTGAAGTGGAATGATTAAAGCACTCAACTAGAAGTGGGAACTCTTGGTTGCAGTCTTCCATTAGTCATTGGGTGACCTTGGATCCACCCACCCGCCCCAGCTAGGTGTCCTTGGACCTGTTAAACATTCTCAGTTCTAAACTGGGAACTCAAAAAATATCTACCACCCATCCCCTGGATCATGTGGTAAATTACAATCCATAATCTTTCATAAGAAGCTTTCACCTTTCAGTGGAATGATTTAGATTGATACATGATTATCTTCCATACAACATTATACCATCTTGCAGTACCTTCCTAACTGTTGGAATCATTGTCATAGTAATACACAAAAGCAGATGGGTCAGCATATATATCTTTCATTCAATCAAATACAATTATGGACAATTATAGTGTGAACATTGGGATCACAGTGACAGGGTTCCCTCCAAGTTATATCCATAAGCTGTATGGATATTGCTTTTGCCTGAAAAATCCTGCTTTTGCATTATTGCATCCATTTGTACAAGCATAGGGAATTCCAGGGAATCTAGCAGTGGAATAGATCATGATTGTGCTCCCTACTTTATGTAAGCTGGTTATTTTGAGTGCATTTCAGTTTGGTATTAGTGCACAAACAAACGCAAACAGAGTGTAGCATCAAACTGGCTTTGTTTTTAGTCTGTGTAATGTACTTTCATTGACTACTACCTACAACCTGATATACTTATCTGTGAATAAACTTTTCAGAGATTCTTGAAATTTGTGCATATAATCTGACATATTCAGATCTTCTCAGGAGCTTTGCTTGAATAACAGTTGTTTCTGGTATTCTAGAAATATATTGCAATAAGTATTTATGAAAATTTAACTAATTTGTTATAATTACACTTCTTAATTAGTATAGGAAAAATATAGTTAGTCTTCTGTTTTCAGCACAATGCCCATCAAACCTTGCTTTGGTGTCCTTGTTCAACTCTTATTAAAAGAAATAGATTATTTTACCTTTAAATGGAAAGCTGGAATGTTGCCAAGTAAAGCATTTGCCTCCAACATTATATGTGTTTCCAATAATGCCAGTGCATATAATGGATATTTAGTATCTAGCTACATAGTGACAATTTTGTGACTGGGCAGTGCTTCCTCAAAATCACAATGTGTCTCCTTGTATAAAATTATTAGGGATCCTTTCAACAGTAGCCTTTTATTTATTTATTTACACACAGATACACACTCACACGTGAAATATTGTTCTGCTGATCAGGAAAGATACAGCTGTAGTCAAATGAGGTAAATCTGTTGCAAACACTGAGTCAGTTTATGTTGCAAGCTATGCAATAAAATATATACAATTGCAGTATGTATAATCCAACACAGCGTACTGTAGATAGGGCAGTTCTTTTATCCTCCACTCAATTAGCTCAAAACAGTTTGTTCCAAGATCTGCAGCTGTGATTTAAAGACAGGGAGTAGTGTGTGGATGTGGATAATTGATGCAGAAATCACAGTGTTATTGATTAGGAATAGTTATTTTGGGATGAGATTTTGCTATTCAGTAAAGAATTACTGAAACTGATGTTCATTTTCCTAGCAACAGCACCTGCAAAAAGAGAAACAGTGACAGTTGACAGTGTGCTGAGACACATTTTGAACTACATTGTACATGGACTTTGTATTTTTCTCTTCTTTCAGATAATCTATATTTTTAACAAACTTGTCCTTGTCCCTGTGTTGGGTTTCCATTTTTCTGCAACCTGTTGCTGTCGTAAATGCTGTAGGAAAATTATTTGTTTTGTTTTTTTTGCTGTTTATAGACTATGTATCTTAAATCTAATGTCTTTCCATTAATAGCTGGAGAACATGGGTTCAAACCTAACATGCCTAGAGGATGTCCAATTTGAGATGGCTAAAATAGACATTGTATTCTGAATCTGACTATAACCAGTTTTTTATTCTTCAAAGGTTTATTCTGCCATGATCAACCTTGGAAATTCTGGAAATCAGAAATACTATTCTGATTCATGGAGAGATTTTATGTATCGAACTGGAAAATATGTAGCTTGCCCAGGATCCCATATTTGTACATATGTTCCAAGCAAAGAAAATTCCTGAATTCATAAAAATTATGAGTGGCCTGTGTTAAGTCTGAAATTAATCACTTCTTTTCATGAATTTGCTTGCATATAAGATGTATATAAAGATTTTAGCAAGCAAACCTGAACTTACTGCTTCTCTTTTTGCAGCAACCAAAATAAGTTATTTTTTAGGACACACTGTCTAAGAGATTAAAATGAATGTTGCACAATTTCTTCATTGGTATGAAGGTCAAACCTACAACTGAAGCTTAACCTTGGATATTATCATATATACTGCAATAGTTTTCATAATGTCAAAGGGCAAAATTTGTGGAAGATAACAAAGGATTGTCCTAAGCAATCTTATATCTCTTCTATGTTTGTAATCAGATTGAAAAGTGCTTAAATCCTTTGTAGTTTTAACTATTAATTTTTCTTGAGTTCTGCTGTTCTTTTCTCTTGCCAAAAGAATAAAGGTTAAGTAACTATGTGGCAGTTCAGACATTTCTTCAGAAGGTTAAATAATTATTTCTTTTGCAATGATTCAGTGTGCTTGCATTGATAAACTCACCTGATTCATGCTATTAAGTATTGCAGTCAGTTACTTACAGAGTGATGTAAGGACATGATTCGATATTTATTAGGCAATTTTATCCATTGCTATAGAATTGAGTGGAGGACTTTGAGATTCTTCCTGTCTCTCCCTCTGAACATTCTGCTTAACTGATTACTCCCTATGGTGGCACCCATTGGTGGAAAGGGAAGGAAGATGAAAGTAAAGGGCAGTTGGTGAAAGCAGCAGGCTTCTGTGGATAATGCAACCCTTTGATTTGTAGCAACAATAATTTGGCCTTATATCCATGCTACAGACCTGTCGCATTAACATCAGTAGTCATGAAGACTTTTGAAAAACTGGTGCTGACACATCTGAAAATCATCACAGATCCACTGATAGATCCTCTACAATTTGCCTATTGAGCAAACAGGTCAGCAGATGATACTGTCAACATGTCACCATATATATCCTGCAACATCTGGACTGCCCAAGGACCTATGCATGGATCCTTTTTTGTGGGCTTCAGCTCAGTCTTTAACACTATCATCCCAGAAATCTTTCATCACAAACTGACCCAGATCACATCTGTATGTAGATAACCAGCTTTCTGACATGTAGGAAGCAACAGATGAGGCTAGGGATATTACATCCAGTTTTAGACAATCAACACCAGTGCTCCTCAGGGATGTGTGCTCTCTTAGCTACTTTTCTCCCTCTACACAAATGACTGCATCCCTAGTGACCCCTCTGCAGATGACACAACAATCATTGGACTCATCAAAGATGGTGACAAGTCTGCATACAGATGGGAAGTTGAGCAGCTGGGCCTATGGTGCAGTCAAAACAATCTAGAGCTGAATACACTCAAAACTGTAGAAATCAGTGGATTTTAGAAGAGATCTACCATTTTATCTCCCATTGCCATACTTAGCAATATAGTGTCAGTAGTACAGTCTTTCAAGTTTCTAGGCTCCCAAGACTTAAAATGGGCAGCTAACATCAGCACCATTATTAAGAAGACATATCAGAGGATATACTTCCTACATCAGATCAAGAAGTTCAACCTGCCTCAAGAGCTGCTGATACAGTTCTACAAAGGAATTATTAATCTGTCTTTTGCATATCTGTCATTGTCTGGTTCAGTGCAGCAACCACACAGGACAAGTATATACTCCAACGTATAGTCAAGTTGCAGAAAAGGTAATTTCAACTAACCTGCCTTCCATAAAAGACCTGTATATTGAGAGAGTCAAGAAAAGGGTGGAGAAGATATCTTCAGATCCCTCCCATCCTGGACACAAAGGTTGCTTGAACCTCTTCCATCTGATAGCTGCTACAGGGTACTGCATACCAAAATACTAGATACAAGAACAGCTTTTCCCACTATGCTGAGAGCTACTGTACTGGAGACAAATTCCTTGCATGTCTAACCATGCATGGCCAATAAAAATATCTGTTATCTGTATATATAGTAGGCGTTGGTAATGGTCAGACACTTCAAAAAGTAATTGGTTAGGATTATGCCACACATAATCTTCGAAGAATCAATGCCTTTGAATTGTGGTGCTGGAGAAGACTACTGAGAGTCCCTTGGATGCCAACGAAATCAACCCTGATTGCTTATTGGAGGGATAGATATTGAAGCTGAAGTTCAAGTACTTTTGCCACAAAATGGGACTCATTAGAAAATACTGTGATGATGGGAAAGATTGAGGGGAGAAGGAGAAAGAGATGGCAGAGGATGAGATGGATAGATAGCATTGTCAGTGTGATGGGTGTGGGCTTGGGAGGACTCCGGAAGGCAGTGCAGGACAGGGAGGCCTGGTGTACTGCAGTCAATGGGGTCATGAAGAATTGGACATGACTGTGTGACTGAACAACAACAACAACGCCACACAGTCCCCAAAAACAGACAGCATGACCTTCCCTGCAGATTCCTGCACCTTCACCTTTTTTGGGGTGGGGAGGAGGAGTGTTTCCAGTCCTTGTTCATGTCTTTGACCTCCGGATCATACAGGTAGACCCAGCTTTTATCCATAGTTATGAGAGGTGCAAAGAAATCCTCTTCATTCTGCTCCAACAGAATCAACATGTGCTTCAAAAGTTCACATTGAATTTGCTTGTGAAATGAAATCAGCAAGTGGGGAACCCATCATGCTGACACTTTAAACATGTACAGTTGCTCGTGCATAATTTTTCACACACTTCCATAACTAAGACCAACTTCATTCATGATCACTTCAATGGTTATTCATCTGACTTTGAGGACAAAAGTTACCATTTTCTTCACAATGTCAAGATCATCCATGATCGAGGCTTATTTGTGAGGGACATGTATCCAGTTTGAAAATTCCTTTTCCACCTCACAAAAATGTCAGATGATAGATTTTCATCACCATAAGCAGCTATAATTTCATCATGGCAGACATTGTTACCCTTCAAATGGAGGAATTTTATCACACTGTGGCCTTCTATTTTGTCCATCATGCACGTTACTGACATCTGCTGGCTTCTGAAACTAAACAAGTTGACATAAGTAGTTGTAATTTACAATATCATCCACCTAAGGATTTGTGATTATGCTAAACAAATTACATCTGGGTAGCTCAGTCACTTCATGGTGATAATTAACCTTTATGATACCCCCTCATATACCTATGTACATGTATAGAGGAAGGGAGACAGTGACTGTATTCAGCAATTGCTGTTCTCATTTAATATTTATCTATTCTGAATGGTAATCAGTGCATATACTGAAATATGGGAACTGTCAACTCAGAAAAAATGTAAACTGAATTGGGTGGATAATGCCAACACTGTGTACATATACCTAAGAAAATGAGCCTAATGTACATGAAGATGATTGGGGCCAATCATACTGTACTTCTAAGTGTGGTGTAGTCAATATCATAGGGCATATTTATTTATTAAATTGATATGCCACCAAACTCAATTTGACTCTCAGTGGCTTACAATAAAAACATAAAAAACAACAGTATATAATAAAAACAATGAACCCATTTAAAATCAATAAAAACTGGCTGGACAGAGAGGGGAGGAGTGAGAATGTACATATGAGGGAAGGAGGTTGGTACTAAACCATTAACCACCTCCAAGATAGTGTACCCCCATTGGGGCCCCAAGCCAGCTGGTGGAGCCAGGTCTTAAGGCCCTTCCAGAAGGCTGTAGGGGTGGGTGCAGACCTCACCCCTAGGGGCACAATGTTC
The DNA here is from genome assembly GCA_032468055.1 of Acrochordus granulatus. NCBI lineage: Eukaryota > Metazoa > Chordata > Lepidosauria > Squamata > Acrochordidae > Acrochordus > Acrochordus granulatus. The sequence goes on along the minus strand of JANHZU010002155.1, from coordinate 101,544 downwards.
CACAGGGGAGGAGCCACAGCAGAAAATGCTCTTCTTCTTGACCTAAGTAATTCTTGAAATTACTTGGCTGACAAAATCTGCAGTAGGTCTCTTCTGCTGGTTCTGGTGGGGTGGGTCATCCCCATTAGAGTGAGTAGATTCCTCAGTTAGCCTGGTCCCATGCCATGAAGGGCTTTAAAGGTCAAATCCTTGAATTGCATCTGGAAGCAAACTGGCAGCCAATGCAGTTCATGGAAAATGGAATGGAATGAAGAATTCACTGCCATAATCCAGAAAGGATGTGCCATTTTATCCAGATCCCAATTTTCAAGGAATAGATGGAGATGACCCTTCATTAAAGATGGCCAAAAGCATTTGGTATCAGAGTCAAGGTTTAAGAAAAGTCCCCAAATGTCAATTCCGTTCTTCTTATCAAGAAGGACTAGCAACTAAGCAGCATCCCTTGTAGCTCATGTATGACCAGGACATTAGTCGATGTTCCCTCGATGCTAAGACCATAAGGAAGCCATTCTTGATAAACTTAATTTTTAATGTATGGTATATAGATCTTGAGAGGTAATAACTGGCATTTTGAAATGATTCTGGAAACTAATTGATTGCAAATACAGTAATTTCAGAATAGATCTTACTCTGCAATTGTCAGTTTGCCCTGCTAGCAATCTGGCTACTCATTCTCTACCAGTGACAGTTTCTAAATTTTTCCTAAAATAGCCCTATATATAATGCAAAGCAGCAGTTCAGTCAAATGTTGATCAGCATGTGAATTATTATCATTAATGCTCCTAGTCCAGATAGACCATAAATGGGCCACCAGATGAAAGTGCGTGTAGACTTCCCTAACTACAGCTTGTACCTGCTGTTGAGCAAGTGAACCACAAAGTCATAGACCAACTATTCAGGAGGAATGCAACTTCATTAAGAGTAAATTATTGAGACCAGTGTTACCAGATAGTCCCAATTAGTAGCAAATTTGTCTTGGCTTGTTTTTTCTATCTACTGTATCATTTAAAACCTTCCAAACATTAGTTTCCATGTTTCAGCCTTGGGTAATGATGTACAACTGACCTTCATCAGAATATTAATAAAATTAATGGTTATTCATGCTGAATAATACAGAAAGAGCACCCAAGCACCCCACACTAAAGCAACCAAAGCATCAAATGCCAAACCCCGGTGACTGATGACCTGTTCAAGTACTAACAGAATCACATAAGATATTTCGCAACAAAGTTTAAAAAACAGGCATCTGGACTGGATTTTGACTTGAGAAAAATCCAGTCCAGATGCCTGTT
>JANHZU010002154.1:228326-245601 GCA_032468055.1 Acrochordus granulatus | reverse complement strand
GTGGAATTCTTCTTTAGCGTTTTAGCAGAGGCTTGAAGGTTTTGTGCCAAAATCGACTGATATTTGGAACTGTTCACAATTCCTTCCACCTTGACTAAAGATCTAGCTCTGGCTGAAGAAAAGCTGTCCCAAAGCATAATGCAGCCATCACCATGCTTCACTGAAGGTATGGTATACTGTTTTCGCACCAAATGTACTTTTTGGAATTATAACCAAAAGTTCAACGTTGGTCTCATCACACCATAACACATTTTCCCACATGCTTTTGTCAGGCTTGATGTAAGTTTTTGCAAAATTTAGCTGGACTTGAAAGTGTTTCTTTGTAAGAAAAGGCTTCCGTCTTGCCACAGCCCAGATGCATGAAGAATACAAGAAATTGTTGTCACATGTAGTACAAAACAGTACTTGCCAAAAATTCCTGCAGCTCCTTTAATGTTAATGGAGGCCCCTTGGTATCCTCTCAGATCAGTTTTCTTGTTTTTTTTAAATTTTTGGAGGGCCATCCAGTTCTTGGTAATGTGCCATATTTTCTCCACTTGTTGATGACTGTCTTCGCTATGTTCCAATGCCTTGGAAATGGTTTTGTACCCTTCCTCTGACTGATACCTTCCAACGAGATCCCTTTGATGCTTTGTAAGCTCTTTGCAGACCATGGCTTTTGCTGGATGAGGCAACTGAGTAAACGTCAGAAAAAGCTTACTAGGACAGTTAAACTTGATATGGGTTTGATCAGAGTAACTTTAATTGAATTCAGCTGTGTAAAGGCAAAGGTTTCCCTTGCCAGTCGTGACCAACTCTAGCATGCAGTGCTCATCTCCCTTTCATAGCTGAAGAGCCAGCATTTTTCCAAAGATGCTTCCATGGTCATGTGGCTGGCATGACTATACACCAAGGCACACAGAACGCTGGTACCTTCCCACCAATTTATGCACCCTGTTATGCAGCACCTGGGTCTTGAACATGGGCTGCCGACCTTCTGGCTAACAAGACCAGCACCCCTCATAGCCACCGTGACCCTCAATAGGAGTCAGCTGTGCACTTGACTGTTTAAACCTGGTGTTTGAATGCAATTGGTTAATTCTGAACACAGGCACATCCCTGCTTACAAGAGGGTACGAATACTTATGCAACCGTGTTTTTTATTTCCCCCCCTAAATGATTTCAGTTCCAATTGAATTGTGCAGCTAATATGTTACATTAAAGATAGGAAAAATTCTGAAGTGATTTATCATGGTCTGATTTTTTTACATCTCAAAATCTGGCATTTTTACAGGGGTGTGTAGACTTTTTATATCTGCTGTAATGCTAAAAGGGAAATCTATTTTTAAAAACAAAAAAAATATTGCAAAGGCATTTCTTCTGCTGTGAGAGAAGCAGTTAATTGTGAGAAGAGCGGGCACAATTTACATTGGGATTGGCAGAGACAAAAATTCTACTTTCATTCCCAATCCACAGTTCTAATTCAAATTTTGCCAGTCATTGATTTGGGTAGAGGTATTTGCCCAGAAGAACCTGCCTAAATAGCACCAGTTCTCTTTTGAATGAAGTTGTGGAAGAGAGCAATTTACAAATACTGCCACTGTGCAGCCACAACTTTTCAAGAGGTTTACAGAGTGAAGGAAAATTTGCAGCCCTGAACATCCTCACTAAAAACAACACAGCAACAGTGTTAAATCACATCTGTTCAAGATGAGAGACTGATTACAATGACTGCAATATATGTCACAACTACAGAAGGACGCCACAAATGTGGGCAGGCTGCCATTTCCCACAAATTCCTGGAACAAGATAAAGTCATTCATATTCTTAATAGATGTCAAGCATAGTAAAACATTGCAAAAATGCTACTCATAGCAAATTCAGTTTTGGCTCTCAGTTCAGAGCATGACTTGGGAAATAGGTAATCTGCAGAAATAAATGGTGCAACCGGCCACACACAATGATGGACCTCATAAATAACTGCAAATATTTATGGGACACTAAAAGCTTGATTAAGAACTAACAATACACTATCTTTAATTCTGCAGCCCACTGTATCCAACATGGTTAAAAGGATCAGATGTAGGTAATTAAATCCCCTAAATCAGACCTTATTACCCACCAAGCCAAATGCAATTTGCCTCTTCTTCTTTTTTGCAATCCAAGATAGGCAACAATATATGAAATTTATGTCACTTCACCTTGCACTGAGGATTAGTCTATATCCTGTGGCTGAGCTTTGGTGCCTCTTAATTCTGATTTTCAAATTAGCAGACTGAACCCCTTGTGTCCCTTTTCACCGCTTTTTAGCAGAGTGAGAGCTTCTTAGAGACTGAGAGTTGCAGTTGATCATCTATTAGAAGTTCTAAGAGTCTTGAACTGGGATAGATTTTTATTGATTTTACATTTAGCATCTACTAAGGTAAAAAAGCTTTTTCAGAGGTTGTTTCATAAATAGATCAGATCATCATATCATCTAGTATGTGGACAAATATTTCCAGAAAAATACACATACACATTTTTAAAGCAAATATGTCAATTAAAAACAGAAGCATATTGAATAAAGTTCTACAGCATTCTAAGAGTACTCAATATATTATGACTTAGATTCCTGAATTAGACAGGGATGGGCAACTCCTATAATTTCTTACTACTACTAGCCAAGCAGGCTTGAGGCTGATAAAATTCAACCTGTATATATAGTCCCATTTTCTAACTCTTAATTTGTAGTCTGATTTGCATATTATTTTGTGCCATCAAATCAGTGTGGATTCTTAGTAATTTTCTTGAGGATGAGCTGTCTCTAACCTGGTCTTTTCAGTGGTGCCTCCATCATCACTACAGCTGAGTTCATACATTTTGATGCTGGTGATCCTCTTTCTTTTCACCTTTTTCAGCATTAGAACCTTCTCTAGAGAGCTAGGTCAAACATAATGTGCCTGAAGTAGGAAAATCTGAGCGGGCCATTTGTGTCTCAAGTGAGAACTTTAGGTTGATTGATTAGATGATTTATCTCCAACATCAAAAGCATTAATACTCTTTCTATCCTGCTTCTTCAAAGTCTAACTTTCACTTCCATACAGTATCACAGGGGATACCATTGCCTGTACTATTCTGATCTTTGTAGTAGAAACACATCATAGCATATGAACATTTTTTCCAAGTTGTTCATGGCTATTCTACCAAGTGCTAACCTATGGCATATATCTTGACTGCTTATTCCTCAGAGTAAGAAATGCTATTTCTCAGAGTAAGAAATGCTAAGATCAATTTCAGTAGCATTACATTACATACAGCATGCTTGCTCAGTTCAATTTGTCTTTGAATTCATGTACTTGTAAGCAAGTAAATAGGTACTCTTGTTGGTACAGATAGTACATAAAATCATGCTAGGGTTCATACATATTATAAGAGCATCACATCAGAACTTGACTATGATTTGATAAAGAGAGACCATCTGATAAAGTGAGTTGCAATATGCATATCGAAGGACTCTAGAAAAAGAAAATTTCATTTAGCAATTCAAGTGAAAGCTATCTACTCTGGTCTTTTAATTCATTACTGCTAGTGTCTAGTATTGACTGTAGCGCTACTGTCCCCCTCAGATTTTTCTTTGCAATAAGGTTGTCTTCTGCAACAATAAACAGGAAAAGCCCACTGATGAATAAATATTTAACATTTAAGTATGCCACAATTTATTTTGCAGCTCAATCATTGAAGGAAGCTTGAGCAACTTTAGAACTGGTTTTCTTGTTCAAAGCTGTGCAGATGAAATTGCCAGCTTGCATAACTTTGTAAAGATCCACACCCTAAAATTGAGGAAAATAGGAGAAAGAAAAATTATTAATATTTTATACATAAACACTAAATTTAGTAAAAGAGAAAACATAAGCATGCTCTGTGATGATCCTAAATTATTCATCAAACACTCCATGTCCTAAAAACTTTATCTGAGGTTGTCTATCTTATCTCCTATACTTTGGGGTCTTACAGGATTTCAATACAATATGTCCCCAGTGCTTTTTAACATCTACATCACATACTTCCAGATTACAGTACTTCAGGAATTATATATGGGCTTGCCTCTGAAGATGGTTCAGAACTTATGTTGTCTGAATGGATCTGAATTGTCCAAAATTAAGAGTGATAGCCTTTTAAAATTATGTGTTTGTTGAACAATCACCCAGATGTTTAGACTGGATTTGGCATTCTGTCCACCTAATGAGTTCTTCCCAAGGACCTGGGATAGACAGATGTTATTCTTTGATGATGATGTTACAGTATTGTCTCTGGATATAAGGTAAGACTGAGAAGTCAGTCAAAAACATAAATGTTGTATCTAAAAAGCAAGAAGAAATAAAGGAATCCAGAACAGAATTGCCAAAAATGAGGGTGGTTAGCTTCCAACTCATCCTGTTCCCATTTTTGTCTTAAAAAGCCAGAAAAAAATGAATTCTATAGTTAAATGGTATAGTGAAAGATGAGAAAATACTCCCAGAGGTTCAGGAATTAAATAAATAATCACTTAATCAATCAAGATAGTGGGCAAAGTCTAACAAAACCCAGGAAGCCCAAACTTTAAACAACCAACCAAGCAGGAAGTGGGCTTTGACACAGAGAAGAGGAAAATCCATGTTGCCCTTATTCTGGGTCACGGAGGAGAACATCCTTCCCATCTGGCTTCCACAGGGTGAAAATACACCTCAACCTGAACCCTAGAGAAGTAGACGAAATTAAGCTGTCCATGTTATGGATTGATCTCAGCTGTTTCTGTTTTGTTCTCTATATGGGGGCTGTGCCTCCATACATTTTTCCACCAGGAAGATTATCTGTGAATTAAATGCGTGGTTTTCCTTCTCTTTTCCTCTGTCTTCAATATTCTATTAGCTTTTTAGCCTTAATCTACATAACAATCAACAGGTAATTTCTTCTGAAATTTACTGTCTCCTTCTGACAGGGAATTCAGCCTTTCATCTATCCTGGCCACCTCACTTAGCTACAAAGGGGAAGGAGGGAGAAAGAGAAAGAAGGGAATCTCCTCACCTCCTCCGGAGAAACTGGTTTCAAAGATATTTCTCTGTTAAAAATGGATGGAGACAGTGACCCAGTCAGACCCCTCCCCAAATTGAAGAGAAAATCTTAGGGACTCTCAGTTGAGAGTGAGGATGAGAAAGTGTAAGCACATATTCTAATACAGATGCACATATTTAATTAATTTTTAAATCACCTTTATTATTTGTATAAATAACCCAAGGTGATGAACATACCTAATACTCCTTCCTCCTCCTATTTTCCCTGTTAACAATCACCTTTTGAGGTAGGTTGAGCTGAGAGTGACTGGCACAAGGTCACCTAGTGGGCTTTCATGCCTAAGGCTGGCCTAAAATCTACAGGTCCCTGGCTTCTAGCCTGATGTCTTAACCTCTAGACCTGATGTGTCCAGCCTGAGACCTCAGGGCCGAATGTGGCCCTGGACAGTTAATAAAGCAGCCCAAAAAGATAATAAAAATATATAAAAATGGAAGTTTTTTGTATACATTACATATACATTAACTATATTATATATTTTATAGACAGAATTGCAAAACAATTCCTCTTCACTCAATGTAAGTCAAAAGATTGTACACCCACATGCTAGACCAAGTCTAATAAATTCCAAAGCTTAGAATTCAAATAAAAGGCTTAAAGCTGTTTTTTTTTAAATGTTATAATCGCTTGAGATGCATTCCTATCCTGAGAAAACTAGTTAGATGTACATACAAATTCATGTAAGTATCAATATAAGGAGAAAAACTACTGCATAATTATGCAATAACAGACATGATTACGTATGCCTATGCTGTGGGAAAGGTAATCTCCCCTAACAGATTGCTGTCCTAGAATACATTGGTGTATACTGATTTATCAAGTTTATCTAGCCTTTTAATACATAGTATAAAAGAGTGTAACATATTTTGTACTATTTTATCACATTATTTGAAATCAATATAAGTATGACATATATTCTATTTGAGTGAGCCCTATTTTAGTAAATATGCAGAAACTGATAGATGTATGAAAATTTGCTTACTGTGTTGATCCCCATGCCATTAAGCATGTATATTACATCTTCTGTGGCTACATTTCCGGTGGCACCTTTTGCATATGGGCAACCTCCTAAGCCCGAAACAGAGGAATCCACTACATGAACTCCCATCTAGAAAACAATAACAGGTAGTAATAGATATTCCATCAGAGAGGTGAATTAAAAATGCTCATTAGTGCATGCTGAAAAAAAAATTGGCTAAGAGCATTTTCTGTAATCTTCATTTGGGCAGCTTTCCTTCAATAATACAGATGCCATTTTACTTCTATGCTAGTGTACTTTAACCCTGACCATGCATGGCTTATTTTGGACAAACATTTAATACAGCTGCCACACTTACCAATTCCTCTTTCAAAATACAACACTCTGGTTCTTTAGAAACTGATTGTATTGCTCAGCATGGACTAATCAGACAATAGCTTTAGATTCTCTGTTGCAAAATGGGAATTTAAAGTCTCACAAGTGGAGAACATGACATTGTTCAAATTTCTGAAATCTAAGGATGCATAACTATATTCTGAATTCAAGCCATAGATGAAAGATAGGTGTAGGTTTGATCTTCCATAAAAAACATTTTTCAAGTATTTGTGAAACAAGTCACCTCAATCAATAACAACCATCAGCCTTTGGCAAGTTTCCTCTACTACAATTAAGGGAAATTGATTTCTAGGCGTGCACAATGGTGGCTTGTTCCTTATACAGACCCCTTCAAATATATTAAGTCAGTTTAATTTGAAGTTTCACTTGAAGTTTATGCTTACAACTGTTTATTTTGATCTATAGGGTTTATGACTCATTGAGCTCAATGAAATAACTTCTTTGTTTTCTTCCACCCAGAAAAGCATCAAACTCAGATGATTGCTTAGACTCCTAAATGAACTAACAGTCCTATGTGCACATCTTGATCTGTCACTATACTTTCAAATTTTCTGCATAAATGGTAAAGAAAATGATATTATTCCATTTAGAGTTGACTTGGTGAGACTCAAAAACTTTGCTTTGTTTTGATGCTTATAACTTTAATGTACAATGGGTTTAATAACAGACTAAATATTAACAATTATATTAGAGACATCTGTCCCACAGTATATTATTTAAACCTCTGTACAGTCCAGTTGTGCCATTTATAAGACACAGTCATAACATTTGGAGACTTTTTATTGGGGATTCAATCACTACTGTCAAGGAAGCCCAGTAAAGGTTAATTTAACATAGGACTATTTACAAGAAGGAACTTAAAAGTAGTAAAATGGATGTCTTTGAGATTACAATTAATTTCCTCCACACATTCAAGTATAACACAGTCAATATTTTTATGAACTTGTTTAGACAATAATACATTATAAAATTCATACTATATAGGCTAAGGTCATTTTAAATCTTGCAGAGAAGTCTTGCATAAATTAAACTCAAGACATACATCACATTGATGCAAAAGACAAAATAAAAACCTTACATAAATCCCAAAATGCTGAATTATAAAAAAAGCTATGTGTCACACATGCAGTGAAAAGCATTTTTCTGAAGCTAATGTGCATGAAAAAACACCTCTATAAGTTTATATGATGAAACCTTATAATAATACTCATGTTCTTATTAAATAAAGGTAGACTGATATAAATCCTAATAATAAAATCAGGCGACATAGTCAACAGAATTAAATGATGAAAAATCAAAATGCAATCAGAAAAGACATGCAAAATGCAATCAGAAAAGACACATAAAACTGAAAAAGCAAACAATAAACATTTAATAGTAGCAAAAGGAAGTTATTAAAATATACAAAATTAAACTAGGTATTATGGAACCAGTTCCACAGTAAGTACCAAATTAAGTAAATAAAAGTGACTTCAATTTGTCACAGAATAAACATTGAGAATCCAGGACATTCTGTCTTCTCCTACTTTAAAATCCGTATTTCAAAATTAATAAAGCATATTTCATTGCGTGGAACAAGTAAAGATTTATTGATACCAATCTAACAATGAAACTTGGTTGCTGAATATTTTTTTAATAATACTACCAGTTCCTTTGATTCAATGATATGTATTATTAGCTAGACAAATGTTGGATCGGCAGCTTCAGAAACATAAATTCTTTGCAAATTTTATTTTATTGAGAATTGTCATTGACCATTTATTGTCTAATCTTTGTCCCTTCATAGACTGAGGTTCTTTCTTTAATCTACTTCCTTCAAGAAGAATAGAGTATTTTATTCTTCCTTCTCAATTTTATCACCATGAGGACAGAGAGATGGACCATGTATAATGGAGCCATATCTACAATTTTATAATTTCCTTAAACTTTATTTGTACTTTTGAACCTTAAGCATCAGTTTCCAAGTACTTATAAGAATACAGTCTCTAAGATTAGATTCTACTCACAGAGGTATCCTCTCCTAAACATAAATTCCACAAAGTAAACAGAAGGATGTAACCAGGGTTAAAATAAATTACCCATTCATAATGGCAATACAGACAGCCCATGCTGACATTATGTATTGCTTATCTATGGAAGCAACTAGTATATACTGGTGCTGCTAGTTCAGTGCACAAGATTTTGCTCCATCAGGAGCTTTAGATAAACAACTTTGAGCCAACTGGAATAAAAGCAGTAGCTAATAGAATAAATATTTGCATCTGTGTTTTATCTGCATAATTATAAACAACTGTGTACTTGAGTTTTAGTTTAAAAAGTTTAGTGTAAAAGATTTGACAGGATGCTTGTCAAAGTGCACTGGGACAAGCCAAGCATCTCTCCTTAAAGCAATGAAGCAGCTACATTCTCCATAATGCTCAATAAAACTATTTTGAAGATTTTCCATGGTTGTCTCGATATAGTCACTTTTTTTTGTTGGTGATGGCGATTCCAGTGGAAGGATTTCTGTGCATACATATTAATATGAAAACAGCTGGGGAAAGCTTTTAAAAGCAACCTCATCAAACCTGCCAGAGAATATAGCTGTGTTGGTGCTTCAAGGAGTATTAAACCAATTTTGCAAAGTAACTCTTTTGAATGCTTTGCCCAGATTCATGAAGAAAACTAGGTCAGATACTTTGGAGCTTAAACACAAATATGAAAATGTATTTAAAAGTCTGAATCAAACACCACCCAAACAAATTATTTATGTATTTGAATCTTCTTGTAATTTAGTGTTAATTATGTGCATGCAAGATGTACATGAAGTTAGGAGCATCATTAATTTTTAAAGTGAAAAGTATTCCTTGCTAAACACTTGGTGGCACTGTTGCCTTAAGGTGGGCTATTTTTTGCTTGACTTTTTGATAAATTCTGACATTTTAGTTAAGATTTTAATTTACTTATTTTTAAACTAAAAGTTAAGCAACAATAAAAGGTGGATTTTCTGACAATTTTGAAAATAACATATTGCAATATATAACACATTTGTATCTGCACAAACCTATCCTGAAGTAATAAATGGTAATTTATTATAGGCTCATAAATCTTCAGATGAAAATAATATATTGTTACCAGATGGGGTCTATTTTATTCATCCCATGGTGAGAGCAAAATGGGCAAAGTAGCCTTCTCATGAGCCTGGCATTGTTTTATCAGTCTTTAGTTGGATCACACAAAACAGGTTTTAAAAACCCACCAACAGCACAGTATGGCAGCTCTATCCCAGTGCAAAGTATGAGGTAACTTTCTTTCCCTAAAGGCCAAAATAATGTGTTCTCTCCTGAAAAAAATGACCCAAAATCCTGAATAATGAATGCCTAGTGGGTGCCCAATAGTTAGAATGTTTGATATCTCACTGCTGCCATCTTCTGGTCAACTTAATTTTTGCAGACAATATATGGTATCTGTTGCTGAAGTCCAAACGAAAGGTACTTTATTGGCAAACTTTTTCTAGGGTTCTTTTAAACCTCAAGAGCACAGTTTAAGGATGGTTTTTACTTTTGATACTGTTTTTGTTTCTAAAGTTTTATCTGAAGTTTCTGACTTACATGAATTTGGGCAAGGTTGAATTCAAAGCCCACAAATTCACGACACTAACTGTTCTGCTGTTTTCCAGAATTATTTGTCTAATAACCATAGAAAAACATTCTGGTAAAGACTGATTGATCACTCCATTTCAGAAAATATTTTGGACAATATAACTAATAGTTTATCTTAGAAATATTTAATTACCTCATATGCTTGACCTCTTTTTGTGGTTTATGTAAGTGCAATATAACACAAAGTACATTTTTTATTTTCATTTTTCCCATAGTAACATTCAGATCGTTATTTTGCACATTAAGACTCAGATGTCATTCATTCAGAAAACCATGTAATTGATCTGCATGTATAATATTTTCTAGACTTTTGGGAAGAGAGATACTATGATTGGTTTAAAGCTTTTCTACTCATGGCAACTATTACCAATCTAAAAAACCTAAGCAGGGTCAAATCTGATTGGTCATTGGCTAGCAAACTAGCAGGAAATTTCCTGACTGTAGGCTGGATTGAGAACAAAGTAAAAGAAGAAGAATAGGCACTGTCATCACCTAAAAAAGTGGAACTATTACCATGAAGTTCCACTTGAAGAAAACCTTACTTTAAGTAAGGTTTAACTACGGAGCTTTTTTTGAAGCTCTTCAACTTCTGCACTTTGTCTCATTCTGTCCTAGAGGGCTTTGGGCAAGGGGGAAAGAGAATGGGGAAAAACTTAAATTAATAGTTCAGCAAGCTCTGTATTTACCATTTAGCGCTGTCCAGAGCTATAGAAAGGCAGGATGGGTTACTTTTTATAATTACAGGTAGTCTGCAACTTACAATTATACATTTAGCAACTGTTTGAAGTTACAATGACATTGAAAAAAGTGACTTACAACCAGTCCTCACACTTATGACTGTCGCAGCATCTCCATGGTTACCTGGTGCTTGGCAACTGGCAAATATTTACAATGATTTATTTTATGTATTAAATTTATATGCCACCAAAATCAAAACGACTCTCTGACTGCAGTGTCCTAGGTCATGTCATTGCCATTTGCAACCTTCCAAGCTGGCTTCTGACAAGAAAAAGTCAATGGGGGAAGCCAGATTTGCTAAACCACCGCATGACTGACTTAGCAACTTCAGTAATTCACTTAGCCACCATGGCAAAAAGGTTGTAAACTCAGGCATGACTGACTTAATAACCGCCTGAGTCAGCAACGGAAATTCTAGTCTGAATTGCGGCAAGCTGAGGACTCCCTGTAACTGTAATGCAATGGTCTGTTTTGCACATCTGTCCAAGGCGAGGTCCCGCTGAGCTTGGTGAGAGCAGACCAGTGAACAGATAAAGAGCTGCGGTCCCCATTACTTCATGCCGGTGAAGGAGAGCTACCGCTCCGCAAAGCGCATGCACAGAGCCCCTGGAAGAGCGCAATCAGGAGCAAGAACAGAAGCTCCCTCTTACCCCTGATTTTACAAAGGCTGTAAAATCAGGCACAACCACCAGAAGAGGAACGCAGGCGATGGGCCCTGCACTTAGGAACGTGCTTCTTTTGGTGCTGTGAATCTGCTTGCAGCTGGACTCAGGAACGTGCCATTCATCGTTACACGATCTAAGGCCAAACGTCCTTCCTTTCTGTTTTCCAGGAGCTCCACAGATTAGCGGGGTAGAATGTTTTCCACATGTCCGCTTTGCCGTCAAGAGAATATTAAAGCCGTTTTCCAGCTTCCGCAGTTAAGCCAGATGTCCACGGATCCCACGGTGAGAGCAAAATTGGCAGAGTAGCCTTCTCATGACCTCGGCATTGTTTTATCGAGGATCACTTTAAATGTGTAAAGGGCCATTTCTTGCTGAGATGTGTAATGTTTTTCAGCCCTTTCCCCTGCAATTACCCCAAAGTGCTGACTTTGTTGAACTTCTGATATGCAGTAGTGTTTCTTACAATGCCTCTCACACTGAGCTGTAATTGCTGTTTGTGTTGGCCCAAGAAAGGTACCAAGTTGTGTTTCCAGTGTACATTTCCGGCCTCTGGTTTCAATAATATCAGCATAGGATATGGTCCTGGGCGCATGGTTGTTGTGTAAATATTTGACGGTAATTTACTCTATCTCTACAGGCTAGCCTCTAATTATCAAAGACCTCAGATGGACAATTTCAAAAATATTTTCTAGGGCTGCACCAATTGATTTCCCTTTGCTGACTTTTTTTTTTCAGCAAATCATCCTGCCAAATGTATTTAAACCAGAACTCAGTCTTCGGGTTAACTTCAGATCATTTATGCTACTGAGCCTGAGGTGGGATGGTGGCCGTATGCATAAGTTATTCCATATTATTCTGCATTGCACTAAACCAGCCTTCCTTCACCTGACAGCTTCCAGATGTGCTGAGATTACCAGTCGCAATATGCCCAGCCAAGATGGCGAGAAGCCATATTACTGGGCGTTCTGGAAAGAGAGTCCCAGCACATCTGGAGAACTCTAAGCGGGCGGAGGCTGCACTAAATTATTGACACATGAGAATGAGATAGCTTTGTTGTATTCCCTCTTTTAAATGATATTTCTCTCTCTCATGTGCAACATGATCTATGTTTTGTAATAAAATTTACCATTATTCCATCAGCACACAAACATCATGTCTAAAACCACAAGTTAAAATCTGGTTTTCAAACTACAGCATCTGCTTTCTTGTTCTTGAGTGCATTTCAAAAGCCCAATAATTTCAGTGGAAATATAAGATATACTTTTTACAATTAAAAATAAAGCTGGGTCATCAAAATAGTTTCTTATTTACTGGATTCCCCAAGGAATGTTTTAAAATTAGGATACCCCACTTTCGTGATAAGAAGTTTGAGAGCTTTCAGACTCATACAATTTGGTCTTGGTCTTACCTGGCTGTACCTCCTGTTTGATTTCAAGGCACAGCTTTCTGGGAAAGAACATGACAGAAAAAGATATATATATGATGTTAAATCTTATACCCTAAAACAGAGGTAGGCAATTAATTTTCCCAAGGGGCCACACAACAAATTGGGACTCTTGTGGAGGGCTGAACCAATAAGCTGAACTTAATTCTGACAGAGGGAGGAAGGAACTTTCAGGAGCGGCTGGGCAGGGCTCAGACCCAGCTGGAGATGCCGCAGCAAATGTCTATCAGTCTTCTACCACATTGCCTGAGCCTCTGCATGCCCAAAGAGGCCAGCCTGGAACCCCAGACCAGAAGCCCCCCACTTGGCTTCAGCACAGCTGGCCTGGGGCACTGTGCTCCAAGCAGCCACCTGCCTGGCCTGGCCTGGGCCAGCCAGGTGGTCTATCTCACTGCAGGCACTCTGTGGTGGCCTCATCCTGTTCGGGTGGTCCTGGCCAGCTGACCGTCCGGCCACCAGAATTCTCACTCAGGACAGCCAAAGGGCCAGATGTGGTCTGCCTAAAATATGGAATTAATCCTTTTATGAAGAGCTTCCACAATAATTTTATATGAATGGAAAGAACCCTGTTTTCCTCATCTTAAGGAATAAATTCAAGAAGTTATGTTTATTATCAATATTTTAAATGTCTTTATAATTTAAAATGAGTAGATACAGCAATATATTTCTATATGGCTTAGAATTAAGTTACATATTTAATTATTTTTAGATTGATACAATGTGGAAATTTTTTTTCTTATAATTTATTAGTCTAGTTCATTTTAATCATTAAAACAGATGAAGGATTTTTTTTAGTATACTATTACTGGTGTATTTTGTGTTCTAGTATTTTGTTATACTGCAACATTCACTTTTTTTAAAAAAAAAGCTTCTCTTTTCAACATAACTTTGTGTTCCCAGACACAAAAATCTAAACATTCCTTGTACCATTTTCTCTTTCCAGTTTTATCTCAAAACACTTTATTATTTTTAATCCCATTCACTCTGTTGGAGGCTCCTTATTATATACTCTCTTCACCCATTTTCAAAACAACTTTTTATTTCCATCAGAATCACTATTTCTTTTCTTCTTTCTCATGTCTTCCTAGGACTGTCAAACAAGATCTTTGTAGTGAAACTTTCCTTTTTTATTTAGTATTATGAGAACAGAAACAGACAGATCTCCTCCCCTTTGCTTTTTTCCTGTATGCATCTTTTCCACTCTCTGAGACTTAGATAGACATAAATACAGTGTGTCTATCTAGACCAGGGATGCCCATCCTTGGCAATCTTAATATGTGTGGACTTCCAACTTCCAGAATTCCTATGCTGCCTAAGAAATTCTGGGAGCTGAAGTCCACATATCTTAAAAGTTGCCATGGTTGGACACGCCTCATGTAGCCAGCTATATGACTGATTGATTTATACATGTATTTATTTGCATGTATTGATTCCTATTCTATCATATAAATACATATGGGAATATATCTACTGTATAGATTCTATCATATAAATACATGAGAATATAATATGTATTTATATGATAGAATAGGAATCAATGTATACTTTCTTAATCCTGTCCTATGAACTATTGTTCTGTTTATTTTTTTTGCAATAATCTTTTTACCCATATACAGTACATATTATACAGTATTTTTCTCTCCTTCACATGGTTTGCAGTGATTTGAGTACCAGTTTGGTATAGTGTGAAGATGCTGGGCCAGAAACCAGCGGAATATAAGTTTTAGGCATGAAAGTCCAACTGGATGACTTTGAGCCAGTCACTCTTTCTCAGCCCACACCAAAGTTATGGTTGTAGGGAAATTAGGAGGCAGAAGAATTAGGTATCTTTACCTTTTTGAGCTGAATATGAATGCGTGTATGTGTACAAGTTTTACCTCTCGGTAGCAAACATAACTAATATAAATCTAATCATAATTAGGGATAAAAATCTAATAATATGATTAATACTTTTTCTGTATTTTTTCTCATCCATATCTTCTTCCAATTCATCATTCTATCATAATGTTTGTAATTATTAGCATAATTCCACATATTTCTGTAGTATTCTGTAACATGATCTTTTTCATTCTGTTTTAAGTAGCTGCCTCATCTTTGTTCCTTACATCCTCTATCCATTAATTCTGTCAGAAAACTCATCTGTTTTATAATACTTTTCCCACTGAGGATTTGATTTTTCTCTTCCTGCAGTTCTATTTTTTCATTTATTTCCTTTTTCTCCATGTCTGTTTCCCCATTCTTTCTTTAAAACAATCTGTCCAACATTCAGAACCTCATTATTCTTGTAGCCTTACTATTTTTTTCAGGTTTGCATCATAAACTATCAATCAATCTGTGATGGAAAGTAGTGGGCCATATCCCCAAAAGGGAAGTGGTACATTCCAAAGGAGCAAGAGGCAACTCAGCCCAGATATTTTGTGTGAGAGAAAGAGGGTAAAGACAGCTCCTCCCTAATCTACATTGTAGATGCAGATAATAGAATCCTTGGTCTAGTAAGGTTTATTCTATAGGTGTGAAACAATAAAGAATTCAGCGTGAAAGAACTACCACATATAATTCTTAGTTTTGGGCCTGACAAAATCATGTTTTTTAAAAAAAATTATATTCATTCCTTTGTTATAAGTATAAAAATACTTACGCTTAAACCATGTGTTTGAAACAAACATATCTTTTTCTTAATAGATATGCATTTGACAATCACTATTTTAATTCATTCTTCAGTCTTCAAATTGCCCAATCACTTTTTTTACACTATATCATCTTGTTCTTGCCTGTCCATTCATATAGCCTAACAAAATAATTTTTGAGTTCACATGTGTACAGAACGTTACACAATTTTTCACAAAATTCATATCTGGTTTTCCATTATTTTCATTCATTAGAAAAAACTTGCACATAACACGAAGTTGCTAATAACAAGAACAGTACTTGTCACTTTTGAAATGTTCTGACATTTCAAGACCCAAGTGCAACTCAAGTCCACTTGTTTACCAGAAGTATACTGAAGCTATCCCATGCAAGAGACTACCTTGTAAATAAGATTACTTTGGTTACATCCCACCAACTAAGGGGTGGATATAACTGCACATACTCAGAACACATCTTTTATTTGTGCATATGCACATGGATACATCCACATTTTAATATTTTCATTCACATCATATTTTACACAATTGTGACTTCTGAATGAATCAATACTATATAATTACAGGAATAATTAAATAAAAATAAAAAAGAGGCCAATCTCATAAAACTACCACAGTTTGATGCTAGTGTTTTTGCATGAGTGTGAGGTTCAATAAGAATGTGATAATTATTATGGTTTTGAGTTAATACAAGATAGAATATAAACATAAATAGGCATTACTCAACTCTGAAAACATTGATGTTTTGTTTTTTGCAGACACACGTAGGCAGGATTGCAGAACCCAATTTTCCAAAAGAATTATCAGACACAGATGAACTCAAAAACTGCCTTTGAACTAATGCTGTTATCAGTGAGTAATTGTAATTACTACTTGATGTTCTTTTCCCAAATTTTAAGGCTTAAAGCTGAACACATCAGCAGACTATTGCAGTTATTCACTGGTAACAACATTATGAATAGTTCACATTTCAACAAAGTTATAGAAAGTACATCTATGACAGTACAGCTAATTTTGTCCATTCAATAAGCACTACTGGGTTCAAAGAGATTCACTCCTGGCTAATAATACATAGGACTACAGCTTAAAGCTATAGCAGTATCAGAAAGGTCTGTATCTCATGTACAGGATTTGGAAACAATTTGCTTCAAAGTTTAGAAAATATATTTTTTTATACAAAAAATAAAAAAATATTCTTGCAATCCAATTCAAGCAGACTTTGTTTCAAAGTGAGCCCCCCTGCTATCTCTGCTTCTCTTCATGATTTTGGAAAAAGCTAGTTTGTGTTTTCTTATTTAAGTCTGGATTATTGTCTATCCTCTTCACAACAGAGTCACCCTGATCATTTAAAAAGTCATGTTAAATAAGCCAAAATTACATGATAAAAGGGGGATCTATAAAAAGGCTTTTGCTGTGACTATAAAAAGTATGACAAATAAAGTCTTGGGGACTTTCCAGACCACAAAACTTATTCACTTCTTTTTTTACTGATATTCACAGACAAATATGAATTCAGCATTAGTAATGTAAGATACTCATTACTAATAATATTTACAGTCCTGTGCAAAAGTCTTAGGCCACCATTAGATTTGTTGTTTTAGCAATGGTATAATGACCATGTATAATTATGTCTCAGTCTTTTTATTAGAACACAACCAGAAAATACAGGAAATTTGTATGCAATATTTAAAAACAAGATC
>JANHZU010002154.1:169642-183279 GCA_032468055.1 Acrochordus granulatus | reverse complement strand
TCTTAAAAGATTAACTTAGATTTATGGGTGATAGTATGACTTTAGCAGTGTTTCTATTTTGTGTATCTTCATTGTATGAGAATTAAAATACATTACATTAAAGAATTTAAATATGCTTTATGAATTGGCTTTAAGCAATGGCACTACTCTGGTATACTAAATTTCACCAGCATAAGAAATATCAGCAACTAAATTCCTAATATTAGAACTATGGTTATTTCAAATTCCCTAATGTTTACCATTGAGTTTATTTTATTTATTTAATTCAATTTTGAGGCCACCATCTCACATTAAAGTAATATTCTATTTACTCAGTTTTGTAATATTCAAATATTTATGTAACTTTAGCACCCATATTGAATATCTTCATAAATCATAACTTTATCCTGTAAAATGTCATTCTTATATGAAAACAGTTTTTACTGAATTATAGTGGAACCTTGGATTGCGAGCACCTCAGTGAATGAGATTTTCGCAAGATGAGCAAAAAATGTTTTATAAAATTTAATTTGGTTGACGAGTGGCAACTCGCAAGATTAGCACCGCACATTGAGCTTGCACGGAAAATCTCACAATGGAGCTAATGGTTCTTCTCTCTCACTGCGTAAAAAGCGTAAATTAAGTGAAAGGTGTTCCAAGAGAAAGAACTTGTGAGACTCAGACTCCAGATTCTCCTTCCCCACAATCCCCCTGCCCCTCCTCTTCTCCCTTGTCTCCCTCGCGCAAGCCAGGAATCTTTGCAAAGCACGCACATGCACGCACACAAAAACACACACACACTGGTTATCTGGTACCACCCAGCCTGTTCCCTGCTGCCCATCTCTTCCCCCCTCATAGCACGGAGGCAAGTTAGGACAAGAAACATTTCCAAACCGCCCAAGAAAGACCCCCAGAAAGGAAAAAGGCAGTTTTGCCTTGAGTGGCGGCAGCAGTGGATCCTCCAATCCAGCAGGGGGCACCAGACAGCAGCCAGCCCAGCAGCAGCCGATGGCCAGAATCTACCTTGAAGCAGATCCATAAGTGTTGATTAGTTTGTTCTATTTCTGCTTAATATTGTGTGTTTATCATTGTTACTTCTTTTAGATGTTAGGATAAAATTCCATTGAAAATGATTTTTTTGTAAATATTTTTAGGGGTGTGGAACAGATCATCTGACTTTCCATTGTTTCCTATGGGAAACCTCATTTCAGTTTAAGAGCATTTCGTACTAAGAGCAGTCTTCCGGAACAGATCAGGCTCGCAATCGGAAGTTCCACTGTACTTTTACATCACTGACAGTAGAAGCAATGCACAAACATGTCAAAGAATGTTATTGTTCTAAATTCAGTTGTAATATAACTGATTTTTTTTTGCTTTTCACTGGCTTTTACTTTTTCTGGGTCTCCTGTTAGTTTAAACTACTACATTTTATCATTTTTCAGAGAACTGGTCTTTAAAATTCCTAGAAAACAGACATAAGATGTAAGGTTGTCATATTCCATGTCTAAGAAACAACAGAATTCAACGTTCTCTTATTCTTCTAATCAAATTTCATCTTGATTTGTATTCCTTCCATTCTAGATCAAATAATAGAACACCCTTTCAGGAATAGTATGTGATAGAGAGAAACCAGTTATAAAGAACCTGAGTCTTTCTCAAAGATTTGCAGCCCTCAAATCATTCAGTTCTGTTTTGTATTGGATACTGAGCTTGGATTCTTACCTCCATTTACATATCTGAGCACCATTTCTTGGAACCAATTTTGCTTTCTGCTATCCACACAGTGGAGAAAAGTGAGCAGTACTGTTTCTGTAAATCCACGACAACCTCTACAGCACTTGTTTATATTACCTGTTTTGGCAATCCAGCGGTAAAAACTGTAGTCCTTAGAGCTGATCTCTCCCTGAATCAGTCAGAAATATCAATGAAGGCGTAGAGGGGGCTGCAGTTGCAAGAAGCTACTGCCTAGTATCCTGGTGGCAAGGGGGTACAATTTATGCATAGTTGGCCTAATTGGTGCTTGATATAGAAACAAAAAGGAGGTGCTTATTAGTGAAAAGATCTCTAACATGGTTATCTTCCTTGGAGGTCACATAGCCATGATAATTGACCCTTGTGCGTCCTAAATCCCAGTCAGTATGCCTTGCACAGAGGTTGCTAAATAAGCAGATGAGAAATGACCAGGAGCAGAATAAGACCTTTAGGATTCCTTTCTCCCTCTCTAGATGTGCCAGCAAGAAACCACAGTAATACTCAAATCATTCTAAGCAGGTACAATGAAGAAATGGAATAAGTGCCTGTTTCTTCTTTTTACCCACTTGTTTCTACTGGGCATGATTGAAACTGAAAGTACTATAAGTGACTGATTAAAGGAAGATAGATAGATGTTTATGTTGGCCCATAACTCTTGGAAAGAAAACACTGTGGACTAGCAGCATCTAAGTGCTACTGTTCATCCAAGGCTTCCAACATGGAACCTTTCAGAAGCTGGTGAACTATAATCCCCAGCAATCTGCCATCATGGCCACTGGTGAAGAATGATGGAGCTGAAGGCGTCTCAAGGCCTTCAGGCTCCCTGACCCCTGCTCTAGAGAATGAGCTTTTCTACATTGCTGAGAAGAAAAGATGATGCTGAGATCAGTGCTTCCTAGCAACTCCTCTTCCCTCTGGGCTGCAGTCCTCCAGGCTGCAGTCCAGCTGGCAGAACAGCTGCTCCATCAATCTGCCCCCTTCCTCTCAGAAGTCAAACTGAGGTGCTGTCTCTACACTGCTGCTCAGAAACCAGTTCCTCTATCTGGGTACCTTCAGATCCATGGGGATATCAGAATTCCGGGCCTGCCTAGTTAACAGGAATATCGAGCACCGCAACCCCCATCTAGATCATACATCTCAAGCGCGCCAGCCCGACTAGGAGGGAAACAGCGGAGAGCTGGCAGAGCTGCACCGGCAGGCGTGCTTCCTCCTGCAGAGGCAAGGATGCGCAGAAAAGCCCTCAGCCCCTGAAGCCACCCCGATCTTTCCAGGGGCCTTGACCGGCCCTCCACCACCCGGGCAGCTGGTCAGCCAGAAGCCCCAGCGCCATCCCTCCCCCCCCGCGGCTTCCATGCGTGGACTGGAGCTCCAGCTGTGGCCTGACCGGCCTTCCGCCACCCCGGTACCTGCCCAGGCTGCTTCAGAGCGGCGGGCTGGGGGGCAGCTTCGGCGATCCACAGCTGCTCCTTGAGGAGGGGGTGGTAGCTGAGGCAGTGTTTTAGCGCGGTCGGGGCGTTGCCCATGGCTCCGGCCTCTCTTCAGGGGCCGCCCGGCCGGCCCCCCGCGCCGCAAGTCAGCGCCTCCTCGTCTGCGGAGCCCCTCGCCGGAACCCGGTGCCGGAGCGAGCGCGGGCCCAGCATCCGCCTCGCCCAGCCCAGGGAATCCCGGGCGGCTCTGATTGGCTGAGAGGGATGCTGGGAGCGCGCGGGCCAGCATCGCTGCCTGCCCGTGCGGGGCGCTGCCCGGGCCGCTGAAGCCGTTCCGGGGGCGGGGGCGGGCCAGAGGTCGTTCAGGGGTCGGTGAGTTGGCCCTCCGCCCGGCTCTGCGGCCGAAAAGGCGGAGGACAGACCGAAACTGGGTCGGTCGACTGGCTCCTTACACAGCAGGCGGCGGTCTTCAGACCCTGCCCTGCATCGCTAAGAACCATGGAAGAAAGTGCCGAAGGTGGCAGGCGGAAAAGAGGAAGCATTTCGGAAGTTCCCTCAGGCTTAACGCGGCCAGCGGTGCTCAGTCGCGGAGAGGCAAGCTTGGGACAGGATACAGAAGAAGAAAGGCCTCAGAGCATGGCAAGAGTACATATGCATCTGAATCGAAGCCAGGCACTCGGAGACCCAAGGCATTTAAGTGAAAGGCTTGTAGGCCTTTAGATGGTATAAAAATTATTAATATATACATAATATATATGACATAATGATAAAATAATAAAAATGACAGCACTTGAAAAAATATAGGACACCAAAAAGACAAAGCAAAACTTAAAATAGCTTTTAAATAAATACGATGAACAAGCCTCTAAACTTGAAGTCCAAATGGCACTTTTGAATACACCCCTTCCCCTCATTGTGTTTTGAGGGTGGAAGCTACTAGACCATGTCTCAGCGCTACTCCTTTTTTTACCATTATGCTTCAGCTGCCATTCACATTTTCAGATGGGTGTTTTCCAACTACCGATCAATGAACTTGGGATTCGCCGTTTCCAGAGGGACCAGTGGCTTCTTTCCCTGATCAAGCTTACAGCTGAATGAGGAAGGGGAAGACACCCAATTTTGTTCTAGGAAACCTAGAAATCTTTGGAAGTTTACCTGGAGTTTACCAGGTAAACATAAGTAACAGCAGACAAGCTTGCTCCTTGAAAGCAGTTTATTCTCAAACAATGTTGTCCACTCCAATTTGTACTAAAAAATGGAGAACATTGATGGATCTCAGTTTTTATAGTGGAGGAATCAAAAAGCCAGACAAACTGCATGAATTGTATGTCTGAAATATGTTTTTCAAACTACCACAATATGAAGAGTTACACAGCAGTCAACGAAAAATATTCTTCCCTGAAAAAAGAATATTGTATAAAAAATATACTCAAGATGAAAATTTAAATTTCACTATTGTAAAATAGCTGCTAAGTAGATTTTCCAATAAAATTATTTGGTTTAAATGCAGATCACTGGATTCTCAAACAATTAGAGAATAAGAATAGAACCAAGTTCATATTGATATATATGAGTGACTTTAAGCCAGTCACTCTCAGCCCAACTCTCATGGAATTGTTGTGAGGAAAATAGGAGGAAGGAGTGTTAGGTATGTTCATTGCTTTGAGTTATTTATAAAAATAATGAAGGATTAAAAAATCTACAATAATAATAGTTCAATGCTGTAGATAAAAGCTATCCTTAATAAAATTAAATACCAACATAATTTACTTTGCAAAATTTATTTTCAGGATGGAAAATTGAAAATGTATAATATATTATCTATCTCATGCTACTGTCCTAACCACATTTACCAGGACTAAATACTACTGTACAAAGTATGGCTTTCTTCTGAGTAAAAATTATTGTATGGTTTTCCTTCATTCCCAATTGAAAATATCTTCATTGAATGATATATTGCAGTTCTACCCTGGTCATGATTTAGTGACATGGTAACTCCCTGTTCTGGAATAATCTTTTTCTACTAAGCGCTCATATTCAAACTCTACTTCCAAACCTACTTCTCTGGCAATTCTAAATCTTCTAGAACATAAATAATCACTCATCTGATTATGTTTCTTTGACTGTTTGGTTGGCTTATATCTCACTCTACTCTTGTAGATTTAAAATAGATTGAGATCTTACCTATGTAGGAAAAATTATTCTCTTAAGAAAGTGATATTTTGGGAGTATATTGTAAGGAGAGCATATGCCTTTATTTCTCAGAAGAAGCATCTAAATTTATCTCAAAGATTCAGACCATTTAAAAGGGCTCTGTTTTTTTTAATATAAATGTATTCTTTTTCTTCTACAGCATAAAATATACAAATACTAAAAATACATAACAAAAACAGACAAAACAACACACACACAAACTAAAAAAATTAAATACATAAAAAATGTATAGCAATATCAATAACCAACCCCCTCTAATATACTGTTCCCAGCTTAACTCTGTATGGTTATTTCTTCTCCAAAAAAGAAAAGCACATGTTCCCCTCTTACATTGGAATCTATTATTTAGATCTATTATTTACCTATTATTTAGATCACTGAACAGAGATCTAAATAATAACAGCATATTTATTGTTGGGATGAAAGGAACTGAGAGAAAAGTAATTCTACTGCTTTAACGGTTCTATGTGATTACAAGAATTTCTCCTGGGCACTAAAGCTTTTAACCTTAAATTATATCTAATGATGCCCCTCCTTTGCTTAGTAATGTGCAATGATTCAAGGATGATCCCTCTCTTCACACATGGTTCAGTCTTTGTTTCCCCCACATCACCTCCCTCTCCATCATAAGCTCCCTCTTCCCCATGGAGGAGTCAGCTGTGGCCCCCTCAGCCTCCATGGTTTCTTCAGAATCAGAAGCTTTAGTGGAAGTGGGAAGAGGAGGGAAATAATCTGAAAGAAAGAATGTCTTTCTTCCCCCATGTTGAGAGCTTCCATTGATTCAGCAAGTGAAGAGAGCTATAAGGGAAGTATGGGGTTAATCTCTTCCTCCTCCCTCCCTCAGTCCAGCAAGACCAGAGGTTGAAGACCACTCAGAGTACAAAGTCTCTCTTCCTTCCTGCTGCATCTGGGAGCACTGTAGGTGTCTTGTTGCTGGAGGCTCTGGCTGTGAAAAAACTGTAGGGTTGAGTTCACCTATCCCCCTCTGCCCAGCTAGGCCTGATGTGGAAGGCTGCTCACAGTCTGTAAGTGTTGGCCCTGCATTGGGGAAACTGGAAGGTAGTTCAACTGTTCAGCAACAGATTCCTCAAAAGGAGATACAGCTGGGACTGATAGCTGCACAGGCTGGGGCTTGTGGGAAAAATGCCAATGAAAATGTACCAAGAGTGGTGCATGAACATGCCTGGCATTTTCCCATGAACAATCAGATTCTGGATAGCCCTTCCAATGGATCAGAAATTGGATGCCTCTTCCCCATCTCCTGGAATCTAGGATTTCTTCCACCTCAAATTCTTGTTCTCCTTCCAGAATGATTGGAGGGGGAGGCAGATGGGAAGAGCACATTCTCCTTCAACAAGAAAGAGCAATGGGACACTGGGTGCACTTTCATAAATGGAAGCAACTTCAAGCAATATGCTACTGGATTGATTTGTTAATTTACCTTGAATGGACCCTCAATGAATCTAATTTCTTGCATGGTCTGATAGAGTCCAGAAACTTAGTTGAGAGCCAGACCATATTGCTGCTCTGAATTGGAAGTCCCTCTTGCCAATGTGCATCTGCATTCTGTTTGTAAGATTGCTTGGCTTGCTCCAACTACTGCCTTAGTTGGGCTTGTGCAGCTATTTGGTCTTGCAAAAAATCTATTACCCCTGGAACACTACTGCCATCTCTGGGGTTGTCTGGTAACATTCTTGAGTGAATTCCATACAAGGCTTGAAAGGGGGTCATATTGATTGACCTATGCAGTGCATTGTTGTAAGAAAACTCTGCTAATGGGAGAAGAGAAGACCAATTGTCTTGGGCATGTGTGCAGTAGCATCTTAAGTCCCATTGTAACAACTGATTGATATTTTCAATTTCACTATTGGTGGCAGGATAGTGGGCCAAAGACAAACTGATTTGCACATTTAGAAGTTTAAACAGAGTCTTCCAAAATAGAAGTGAATTGTATCCCATGATCTGAAATTAACTTTGATAGCATGCTTCTATAGTGAAAAGCATTGTCCAAAAATAACTGAGCAGTTTCCTTGGCAGTGGGTTGACCCTTTCAAGGAATAAAGTGAGCCATCTTAGTAAAATCCACTCTACTAGCATTAATATATGGCCCTGAACTGGGGGCAAGTCAATGATAAAGTATGCCAAGGGTAAGGAGGGGTAGGCAGGGATTGTAAGAGGCCTGCAGGTTTCTGATGGAGAGACTTGGCCCATCTGCAGGTGTGGCAAGAGACAACATCTTAGGCCACCAAAAATCTTGTAAGGTTTTATGCAGCATCTTAATGACTCCCCCACAGCCAGCTGTTGAATTATCATGGCAGATCTGCAACACCTCTGTGAGCTACTGGAATTATAGTATTAGTCTACCTTTATGCCTCAATGCCTCTCCCTCCACTGAAAATGGAGATGTGGTACCTGGCAGGGTCCCTTGAAAGTTATCTATCCAGGCATGCACAAAAGGGTCTGCTTGCTGCTGTGCTTTGATCCTGGTGAAGAAGTCTCGATGTGGCTGGGTAACTCCTAGTATTTCCGGAGTGGTGACTGGATCTTGCCTGAAATTCTCAGATCATAAAATGGTTTTGGCTACTGAGTCTTGGTGTAAGATGCATGAATTCTAGCTTTCTGGACAGCGTATCTGGCATGAAATTCTTTGCACCTAGAACATACAATATATAGATATAGAAATTAAAACTGTTATTTCTATGGACCAGTGAGCTCCTTCTGGAAAATGGTACCAATTTTGAAAGGCTGCCTTAACAGTTAAGGATTCCTTGTTGAACATATCATAGTTTCTTTCTGGTACTGTTAGAGTTCTGGAAAGTACCCATTGTTGGAAGCTTCTTGTAAAAGTACTGTTCCAGTTGCCGCATCTAATGCATCCATTTGGACTATAAAACTTCTTTATAGTCTGGGTGCTGTAGAAGCAGTTGGCATGCAAAAAGTTGTTTCAGTTCCATAAATGCCGCTTGCTGTGTATCTGCCTAGATAAACTTGCCCCCTTTTTTTCAAGAACTGCATGAGAGGTTTCACTTTATGGGTGAGACAGGGAAAAAACTTCCTGTAAAAATTTGCAAAGCCTAAGAAACTTTGCAGCTGCTTAGTGTTCTTGGGAGCTTGCCATTATACATTGTACCACTTACACCTTGTGGGGGTCCGTTTGGATGCCCCCTGTGGAATCCCAAGTAATCTCATTGCTTGAGGTCAAAGCTGTGTTTTTCTAATTTAGCAAAAAGGTGATTGTCTCTTAGCCTGTCGTTTAGACCTAAAAGATTAACTCTTTGTCTCTTAAAACCTCCCATACATCGTGATCATGCTGAGCCTCATCTTCAGAATAGACCAAAATGTCATCCAGTTGTTGAGTAAATCAGCAAAAACCTGAACCATGAACCTGGAAAAAACTGCCCCACATTTGCAAGGCTGAAAGGGATTTTGTATTGACATTTCCCAAATCTCATTCAAATAGTTGTCAAATACATATGTCCCTCCTTGATCCTGATGAGATTATAAGCATTGCAAAGGTCTAACTTGGTGAAAATGTGAGCCTTCTGCAAACTATCCAACAAGTTTGAAATAAAAGGCAGTGGATAATGGTCTCTCACTGTCACTGAATTGAGGGCTTTGTAGTAATGAACCACACAGACAAGGGGGTCAGCCCCTGGATATGAAAAGCTTGGGACCTGCTTCTTGGGTACAAAGAACGTGGGAGCTGAAGCTGGGGACTCAGAGGGTGAGATAAAGCTCTTTGATAAATGTGAATCCAGATATTATTTTAAAACAGTGAACTGGTGAGAGGCATTTTGGCTCCTGGGAGTAAATCTATTGTACAATCTATCTCCTGTGAGGGGGAAGAGTTGAAGCCTCTTGCTGGGAAAAAACTCTGTGGTCTGCATATTTCTCTGATAGGTGGGTAATTGCCTTTTTGGAGCTCTGAAGAGCTTGTGGAACCTGGCTCTGTGGGATGGCTCCTTGCAACTGGTCACCCAGAAGTGGCTTAACTTTTGGTGGCTGCGACCCCTCCCTTGAGGGCTCTTGCTGGGCAACCTCTGAACATATGCCCAGGGATAAAGAATTGAAAGCAAAGCTGTAAGTTTCTACACCTCTGTCTCTCTTCAACTGTTGGGGACCTTCTGGTAGATCCAATTTGCATGGGCTCCCCCTTGAGGTCAGCTGTTGCAGGAAGTAGGGGAAGAAAATTAGCCTGGCTAGGCAAAGGCACTTGAAATATTTTTTTGGCTAAAAGTGATCTCGGTGTGAATCAATGACTATGCAGAGTTGCTACACTTGATCCAAAATTTGAGGGACTCCGTGCCTGATAAGTTCAGCTCCATTTTGGTCATTAAACCTCCACCTGAATTGTACAATTAATGCTGGCTCATTCCAGCTGAGGTCAGCAGCAACCAGATTCAACTCAGCTGTATAATCTCTCACCCTTTTACTGCCTTGGCTGAGCTGGTGCATGC
Organism: Acrochordus granulatus; assembly: GCA_032468055.1. Taxonomy (NCBI): domain Eukaryota; kingdom Metazoa; phylum Chordata; class Lepidosauria; order Squamata; family Acrochordidae; genus Acrochordus; species Acrochordus granulatus. The sequence goes on along the minus strand of JANHZU010002154.1, from coordinate 173,450 downwards.
AGCAGGTGGCTGTGGATTATGGATTCCCCAAAATAGCTTCTGAAGCTGCCCATAAAATTCTGATAATTATCCACTATGGGATCATTATTCTCAATGAAAGGCAGGGCCCATTGTGCAGCTGATGCTGTTAGAAGGCTCAAATGAAAGAAAATCTAGCCCAGTCAGTTGGAAATTCCCCAGGATGGATGCCTATAATAACTCACATTGCGCAGTAAATGTCCTCATCTTCTCTGCTTTGCTAGCGTACCTCTCAGGCAAACAGGCTTGGCCCCTCTGAATTACTGTCTGTAAAACTTGGCCTGGCATGGGAGCTAGAGCAGGAGGAATTGGTAGGGCTGCTGCCACTGATTCAATCTGCATCTGTTGCACTAACTGTAGTACAGTAGCAGACAAAATCCAGACTTCACACCAGCTTATTGAGGCTCAGAAGCCTTGCTCTAATTCCTGCATGTCTCTCTGCAAAAGAAAAACAAAATAACTTTTCTTCCCCCCCTTTTTTTTAGTGCGAAGGAGAAATTAATGTTGGGATGAAAGGAACTGAGATAAACATAAATAATTTTAATCTACTGCTTTAATAGTTCATGTGATTACAAGAATTTCTCCTTCTGGGCACCAAAGTTTTCAACATTGAATTATATCTCATGATCTTCCCACATGGGGGACACCCTTCCTTTGCTTGATCATGTGCAGTGACTCAAGGTTGATCCCCCTCTTCACACATGGTTCAGTCCTTGTTTCCCCCACGCTTATTTTATAAATAAGCAAAAGTAAATTAAAACTAATATTTATACTATTATTCAATTGTTATTCATAGTACACCTTTCTTTCTATTACTCGATATAATACACTATATTTAAATTATCCACTTTTGTCAAAAAGCTCCACTTTTGACAAAATCATGAAATACATGATTTTTAGAAAATAATCCCCCAGCTAGGCTTTGTGAATTGATTTTGTGATGTTCATCTCTAAATGAGTATATTTTAATTGTTTTATTAATTTCTATCTCTTCATGTTGTTTTTGTCTGATTTTTAAGTTGATGTATGTGTTAATTATATTGATTGTCCTGTTTAGATAGAAAGGTGGTGTATAAATCATGCAAAAACCAATTATATAGCATATCTAGCTTCTTTTATCACATTATGCACTCAGTCACTCATGCCCTAGTTATCTCACATCTGGACTACTGTAATGTGCTCTGCATAGGGTAACCCTTGAAGTTGGTACAGAATGGGTCCCCAGGAAGGTCATATTACACCATTGTTCTGCAAGCAGCACCCATTGCTACATTGCTTCTGGGTGCAATTCAAGATATTGGTTCATACCTTTAAAGCCCTTCATGGTATGGGTCCAGGCACCTGAGGCACCATCTCACCTCAATGGCCTGTCCCACCAGGGCTAGCAAAACAGGCATACTGTGGACCTTGTCAGTCAAGAAATTCCGGCTGGCAGGGTCCAGCAAAAGAGCCTTTTCTCTGCTGTGGTGCCTGTCCTATGGAATATCGTGCCCCCCAAGGTGAGGTCTGTAACCACCCTTTTAGCCTCCCAAAAGAACCTGAAGACCTAATGGAAGTATGTCATCCTGGAGGTGATAAGCAGATTAAGTCAATCTCACCTCCACCTTGCTCTCCTCCTCTCCACCTTGTTATTGTTCAGTCACTTAGTTGTGGCTGATTCTTTGCAACCCCATGGATTGCAGCGCACCAGGCTTCCCTGTCCTGCACTGCCTCCCAGAGTCCACCCACATCCACTCCCATTGCTTCCACAATGCTATCTAACCATCTCATCCTCTGCCGTCCCCTTCTTCTTTTGTCTTCAATTTTTGCCAGTATCACAGTCTTTTCCAATAAATCCTCTCCTTGCATTATGCAGCCAAAGTATTTGAGTTTCAGCTTCAATATCTGTCCTTCCACTGAACAGCCAGGGTTGATTTCTTTAGAATTAACTGGTTTGATGTCCTTGCAGTCCAAGGAATTCTCAAGAAACTTCTCCAGCATCACAATTCAAAGGCATCAATTTTGAGGCATTCAGCAGCCTTCTTATGCTCCAAATCTCATAGCCATGTATTACTACTGGGAACATTTTAGCTTTGACTATATGGATGTTTGTCAGCAAGGTGATGTCTCTGCTTTTTAATATGCTGTCTAAGTTTGCCATAGCTTTCCACTTAAGGAGCAAGCATCTTTTGATTTCATGGCTGCAATAACCATCTGCAGTCATCTTGGAGCCCAAGAAGGTGAAATCTGCCACTGCTTCCATTTCTTCCCCTTCTATTTACCAGGAAGTGATGGGACCAGTTGCCATGATCTTCATTTTTTGAATGTTGAGTTTCAAGCCAGCTTTTGTACTCTCCTCTTTCACCCTCATCAAGGGACTCTTTCATTCCTCTTCACTTTCAGTGGTATCATCTGCATATTTGAGACTGTTGATATTTCTCCCGGCAATCTTAATTCCAGTTTGTGATTCATCCAGCCCAGCATTTCGCATGATGGCCCTCTCTGTAGTAGTTCCTGAATTTAGAAATATACTTTGTACTGAGATAAAGGGATAAGTTGTTACTGGACTTTAAATAGAGTTAAAAATGCATCTCTGATGTTTTTAGTTATGACTTGATAGGCTTTTAAAAAGTCTTCTAGTCATCTTGTTTCAGCTGTATTGGATTGATAAAATTAGTTTTGATGATAAATTGTGTGTATGCGTGCTTTTGAGCCAGGCAAATGCCTGGACTTTTTTGACTTTTTGATTCCAGGCAAAGTGTTTTTGACTCCAGGCAAGTGCCTGGACAAGTCTCTGTGGTTTTCTTGGGAAGATTTCAGAAGTGGTTTGCCATTTCCTACTTCTTCCTAGGGCTGAGAGAGAGTTATTTTCCCAAGGTCATCTGGCTGACTTTGTACCTAAGGTGGGATAAGAATTCACAGTCTCCTGATTTGCTTCCAAATTGCTTTTAATAGTAGAAAGTTCTTCTTTTCTAGTATTCCTTCACAGTCTTGTCCTCCTGTAATTTGAATTCATTATTCCATGTCATATCTTCTAGAATGATTAAACCTTGACTTTAACCACTACAAACTGGTTCTCTACTAAGCTACTTAGACACATGGCAATACTGTGGAAGATGGTGCAGGGATTTATAAAATTTTACTGAAGTTATAAGACTGACATTTGTGAAAAGGATTCCAGAAATTCACTGGAGGATATTTATCTTACTGGCTGATAGGTAAACAAATGAGTTCTTATTCATGTGCAGTGAAAACACCATATGCTACAAATTTTCTGAAGGTATCATAAGTTTCTTAGTGTCTGCTTTTAAGAACAATATGTAACAATACCATAGCACATTAACTTTTATTTAAGATCCTTGTGTGTGTACTCATGAACCTAAAGATACAGTGGTTGGAAAGGTCCATTTAAATCATTAAGCCCAGTCCTGCTTGATGCAGAAATCCAAATTAAAGCACCTCTGAAGGATGTTTATCCTCTTAAACACATCCAATAAAATGAACTGCAGTCAAACATCTCCCTGAGGAATTGGTTCCACTCCCAAACTGTTTTTAATATTACAAAGGTCTTCTTTTCTTATATTCATTCATAATCTGTTCTCTTGTTATTTGAATCCATTATTCCATGTCTTTCCTTGTGGAATGCTAAAGTACAGTGGTGCCTTACAAGACGAGTAACTCACAGGATGAGAAATTTGCAGGACGAGCAAAAATTTTAATCAAAAAATATTCCACTAGACGAGCCGTGACTCACGAGACGAGGAAACTTCGTGCCAAACCTTGCGCGTCATCAGTAAGCGCGCTCTGTATT
>JANHZU010002154.1:130776-141759 GCA_032468055.1 Acrochordus granulatus | reverse complement strand
AAGTTACCTAAGCAAATAAATGAACTAGAATTTGCCTGGCATGACAAATCCATGCTGACTTCTAGTAAGGCCACACAGTTTTCAATGGATGAGTCTCTTCCAAATTATTATAAAATCTTTCCAAACAATGTCGGATCAACTAGTCCGTATTTCTCTAGGTCTTTCTTTCCATCCCTTTCAAAGATAAGGGGAACATTCCTCTTTTCCAATCATTGGAAAATCCAGTCATTTGGCATTTCACTCATTATCTAGAATTTCTCAGAGATAATATATACAAGTTTGGCAAACCATCAGCAAATCCTTTCAGTGTCTTCAGAAATAATTAATCTAGCCCTGGAGATTTAAACTCAAATAAGTATTCCCTGATCACGTTTCTATAAATCTCAACCTTCAATTCTATCTTTTTATTATACTCTTCATAACTGCTTGGTAAAATATATACTTACTTGCTTTGGCGAAAGAGTCAGGGTAGGAGATGAGCATCTCACCTTTTCTTTCTTACTTGTTAGCATTTTGATGTCTTCACTTAAATCTAGTACTGTATACTTTTTTTGCTTTTCACCTGAAGGAATCCTTTTTGACACAATTTACACTATTACTGAGAGCTAGTTTGGTGTCATGGTTAAGGCATCAGGAAACAAACTGGGAGACCATGAGTTCTAATGTCACCTTGGGCACAAAGCCTGAGGCCAGTTACTTTCTCTCAGTCCTAGAAAGGAAGCAATGGCAAACCACTTCTGAAGCACCTTACCAATAAAACTGCAGAGACTTGGCCAGGCAGTCTCAGAAAATTGGATATGATTGAACAATAGAAAAAAAAATACTATTCTAGGTTACCTCCATGTATTTCCATTGTGATCTGTCCCTCCTTACATCTGTTATGTGTGCCTTCCTTTTATCAGATCTTTGTTAAGCTTTTCATGAAGCCAAAATTGTTTTGCTGTTTTCTTTTCCCATCATCATTTGAATTGTTCAAAATTGTACCCTTTTTAAAAAAAAAATAAATTCCCGCCTAGGTTGAATTCTTCTCTCATTAGTTTCTTCTGCCATGGCTTCTTAATCTGGAGGAATTTTCAGAACTTTCTTGTTCTTCTATATTTCTAATTCATCTTAGTTCTTGGGGCCCCTAGAATGTCCCATGTTATACCCACTGTTCTGTGAGCTGCACTGGTTGCCAGTTTGCTTCTGGGTGCAGTTCAAGATGTTGATTCATACCTTTAAAATACCCTTCATGGGATGGGTCCAGATTATTTGTGGAAATGTCTAACCTCAATGGGTTTGGTCCACCCCACCCAGGCGAGCAGAGGAGACATGCTGCGGTTCCCGTTGGTCAAGGAATTCCAGCTGGTGGGGCCAGGAAAAGAGCCTTTTCTGCCATGGCTCCTGTTCTATGAAGCACAGTGCCCCTGAGGTGAGATCCATGATCTCTCTTTTGGTTTTCCAAAAAGGTCTGAAGACCTGACTCTGCCAGCTAGCTTGGGGCTCCCATGGCTATGTCATCCTGGAGGTGATTATTAGTTTAGTTGATTGGACCTCCCCTCTGTGCATGTCTTGCTCCCTTCCTTTTCATCTTATTTTAATTCTATTTTAATGTTACTATTTTGTTTTAATGTTTTATTTCTGTTTGTGAGCTGCCTAGAGTTGTTTTTGCAAGATCAGCAACATATACATTGATAAATAAATACTGTTTTCACGCTGGAATGCAGGTATTGAATAACATTGAATTTAAATGCAGCATAACATACAAACTTTTAGAAGCTGTGGAATGAATTTACAGAAAGATTGGGAAGGGGATTAAGATATTTAAATTTCAAGAAACTGAAACATAGTCTCAATATATGGGGAAACTGGGTTTTTGCGTGTGTGTTTGTACTTAGTGCATTTTTGCCAGATATATATCTGGTTTTCAAATCATGAGTTAGTTGCTAAATGGCACATTACTAGAGTATGCAACCGGCACGAGTAGGGGGAAAAAGTGTGAATCTAAATGCAGTGGTTGGTACGTACTATGAAGTGTGGACTTTCTTCTGAATCATGCACAGATCTGTGTTATGAAATCTGAATTCCAAATGCTTAAGTGGTATTTATGACATATATACAAAGCCAAAATTCATATGAACAGGGTTTTCAGTATTCATGAATGATTTCATCCCTGAATATATTTATGGAATTCTGCTGGGAAGCATTGCCCATTATTGAAAGCCGTATCACCATCCACATCCCTGGTAACTGGAACAGGCTATTTGCACAGACAGATTGATAGAGATCCTACTTGGGAGGGTGCATTTTGGCTAATAATAATGCATATCTAAAGCATTCAAGAATATCTGTAGGTGTTCACTGGAAAGAAGAACTTGTTTTGCAAGGCTAGTCCATTTGGTGCTGAATGCCTGGAAGGAATTGTGTGTACTTTTGGTATAATTGTGTAACTCTGAACCAGGCCAAACTAATCTTTTAATATTTTTCACTAAGTATTTGAGTAAAATAAAATAAGGGTAAAGTTTTTCTGAATCTCTCCGAAAGAAAAAAGCATTATTTCATTATTCAAGGACAATATTCACTCTGCTTTTAAAAATGCCTACTGAAAGGACCTCCTTTATAATATTTGCCTAGGTTCTAATAGAAATATGGATAGCAGGGAGGCTGCAGACCTTTATTACATAATAAAAATAGGAGATTGATACGCACTCCTTGCCTACCTTGTAATTCTAAAATGCCATTTAATTATGGCATCAAAGTTTAAGTAGCATGAATAAGTTGAGGGTCCATTTTGAGAGGAGTTGTCAAAGAGTTTATGGCATGAAGGTGATATCTGAAGCACATGAAAGATTTAAAGATAAATAATTTACTTTTAAAATTACCCTAACACCATCACACAAAAATATATAAAGGCCCCAATTTTTAGGCCCACCTACTCTGATGGAGCTCCATCAGAAGGACGTTGAATGATCCCCTGAGACCTGAGCTACAGTTTTTTGCACATTTCCATAATTACAATTCACTCACAAGATTTCTCCTGGAATTCTCTTCTTTGAAAATGTTCTAAACCAAATTCTACCAACAAACAGAGCAAGAAGTAGCAGTGGGGAGAAGCAGGAAAATGAGTCTGCCCATCTGATTCGTGGCCTTGAAGACAGATTGGGTGAGTATATGTTTCTCTTGCAGGTGTGTGGTGATTTGCCATTGAGGAGAAACATTCAGCTAAGAGTTGATCAAATTTACTACAAAGAGGAAGCGACCTGAGGAACACAAAGGCTTGCTTTAAAAGAAGCCTTCCCCAGCCTTGAACTAGCTACAATGAAGGAAAGTGCATAATTTCAAGAAGATAAAGGGATCTAAGGGGCAAGAAACAAAAGTTACAGTTCCTGTAACTGGAACTCCCTATCTGTCAATCTGAGGTGATGAAGGAAAGGAAAGTAGGAGGGCAGCTAGAAAGAGTAGATGAAACTGAGCTTTGTTGAGGACGTAAAATTAGCCCACTGAAGACCCTTTGTGTTCCACAGAAGGTCTAGCAGAGACATTGTTTTACATATCTCTGGGGTAGAGGGCTTTTTTACAAATTGTAATAAGCAATCACCAAACTTGAACTAATTTTCCTTTTTGGCTAATTAATAGCACAACATTAGAACTGTTTTCTTGCAATGCCCCCTTCACTGCCTGTCAGCACAGCTTTTGTAGCTTTTAAGGGAACACTCAGCACAGCCCCTTAGGAACTGGAAGTTAGAAGCTGAGAAAGCTTGTCAACAGTAGGTCGGTCCAGGAACACTTCTTTTCAGATGCAATCACTACATTTATTAAGTGCCATTCTCAGCATTTCATCCAGGGGGGTTGACAGTTGATGGAACCAAAAATACAAACAAAGCAAAAAGTTAAACTTGTCGTATAATTTTAATGGAAAAGTAGTGTACTCTGTTCTGGGTCAGTTTCAATTTAGTTTCTTGCAGTCATAGACCAGTACAGATGATAAACAAAATAATGTTTAATACAGAATTAAAATATATTTGTAAAGCATCCTAGCTAATGAAGTCTAGGATAAAACCTATATTAAATTACAATGCAAACCCTAAAATTATATCAAATATAACATCTAAAATTAAACAAAGCAATAATATCTGAAACTAATAGTATCAACAACATAATAATCTCTAAAATTTAAATGAATTATGGTTTCCCTCTTCTGAGTATAAGAATGAACGCATGAATGGAAGACTGCAGAATGCATCTCTGAAACCCCTCTCAGCCTGAGTACATTGAAGCTGATGGCTTAGATAGCAGCTTAGAAAATGTCACAAATTTCCTAGGCATAATCCAAGCTAAAGAAAAGTTAGGGATTCTAACCCATCCGTCCACTCTGATAACAACTGGAAGACTAGTTGCTGGGGAGTTGCATTGGGGTAGTGGAAAGATGGGGCTAGCCAGTTTCAATGGTGGTCACATAGGCTCTGAATTCTTTATTCTAGAAAATTGGACTTGATATTATATTTTTGATTGACACCATCTTAACTAATGTTTCTGTATGACACGCATTGCAATTTTCTGTTTCTTTCCGTTGACACCCCTTTTCTGTGAATCTACTCACTAGAGTGTGGTTTCTAGTTTTTACTTTCCTGTATTTCACTTTTGGTGTTATGAGACGTATAACACGAGATGCATAACACGATAATAAATTTGATTCTGCCTTGAGAGCTGAACAGAATATTTCAAGATTCACATAAATAAACAGAAGGAACTGATCACACGTGGGGAACTGGTGGTATTACAAACATGTTAATGATGCCACCAGAGGCAGTGTTGTGGGGATAACTCTGTGGGATTGTTTCTCACAGAAGTGCTCCACCAGGGCTCCTGTTCAAGAGATCTTGCCCAAACTCCAAATACTTGTAGGTTTTCTCAAGGGTGGGATTTGTCTGTGGAATTTGGGCTGCTTCCCTTCTCTTTGAACAGGAGGGCCTTATGCCACTTCTTTTAAATTTCTTTTGATGTCTTCACTTTCCAGAGAAATGGAACACATGGCCACAAGTTTCTGCTGTGGCAGGATGAATGGTATCTTTCTCTGAATCCCCTTGCTAAAGGAAAGTTTTCATGCTCAGAACAAAGAAGAAGGAACAATCATTTGAAGACTGGGAAACTGCACCTAAATTTTGGAGGTAGGCCAAAAGGCAGTGATGCCTAGTTGGAAGTCCTAATGGAAGGTTTGCTAGTGAGGCTAGCATTTCCTGTTTTGGAGCGCAGTTTGTGGGAGAGAGTGATCTTACTACTATATATTATATACCACATAATATATACTACTCAGTACTATAATACCATAATCCATGTGAAATTAGGGCTTAAACTGCAGTTCCCACCTCAAAATGTTAGGATGCTGAGCACCTGTTTTAAAACCATTTTGGCCAGAATTGACTAAAACTGTACAGAGCCCTGCTCAATATACCTGCTTTGTCCCTAGTTTTGGAAATTCTATGGGGTTGTGCTTCCAAAATGTTGTACAGGTAATCCTCAATTTATGACTGTAATGGAGCCTACCCATCATGGTCATAAGTTATGATGATTATAACTGGGTCACCCACATGATCGACCTAATTTTACAGTCTTTTTTGCAGTGGTTGTTAACTGGAAATAAATTCCAATTTTCAGCAAAACCATCGTAAAACATGGTCACATGACCATGGGATGTTGCGAATGGCCATACATGCAGGCCAGTTGCTGAGCCCTTGTAATGCAGTCATGTGACCATGTGGGGAGGCAGCTGTCAAAACTTTGGAACCAGGTCCTAAGTACCCCTGGAGAGATCCTTCATAATTTGGAATGGTCACTAAGCGATTGGTCATAAATCAAAAACTACCTGTAACCTGATGGGCTCTTTTTGCACATCCTTTGCAAACAATTGTCTGATGAATCCATACCATGCTGTAAATCACATCTTTCCTGAGACAATAGAAAAGTGAAACTTTAAAGTAGAAACTTTAGATGACTGCAGTGTAGGCGGGAGAAAGACACTAAGGAATTCCAGGAATGCTGCTTTATTATAGTAGAGTGTAATAACAGAATCTTGTAAGTCTGTCCAAGTGTCTGCTCCTCTTACACTCACAAAATCAAGGTGGGTTTGAGTTTCTTTCTCATGCTTGCTCCCACCACTGGCCTATGTAAGCACTTCTCCAAGTTTTTCCTTAACAGTTATTGCAGAACAATCACAAAAAAAGCTTTTTAAAAAGGCAGCTGGACTTTTTATTTTTGGTTCTTCTGTTTTGAAGACATTTCACTTCCCATCCAGAAAGCTTTTTCAGTTCAAACCAGCTGGTGAGGGGTGGCAGGAATTTATACTGCTCTCCTAGCAGTGTAAATTCCCACCACCCCTCTCCAGTTAGTTTGATTTGAAAAAGCATGACCTGGATGACTGAGATTCTCCACTAACATTCCTTAATAGTTCTTTCATCTCTAAATTTGGTGATAGACTCCTACTTAATAATTGGAAGAAAAGGGCCACAGTAAATGGGATGATGATGTAAAGCAGACAGAAGAGCCTAGGACTTTTTCCTCCATTTTTAATGAAAATTTGGGAACACTTTTTCATTTTATTAAGTGTATTTTACTTCTTTTATAACATTTTTTTTTGTACACATTTCTCCACAATACTTACGATTGAAGGCTCTGGAGTCACTAAAAGAACAGCTTGAAGACCCAGACAGTCTTGGGTCATCCTGGATGCACAAGGCTCTTCATGCTTGGCCTAGAGTCTGATTTGTCATTAGAAATCATGAGCTGGTTCCTAGCTTACCCCCCAGTTCCTTGTATATCACAAAACTTTCAAAAATGATTACTTAAACATGTCCCCTTTTACCTTCAGCAAACTCTCTGGCCTTATATTTCCCTTTCCTGGTTGTGTGCCTGACGAATTACAATTGCCTCTTTCTTATCATACTCATAAACCATCTACTTGTGCCTCATATAAAACCGCATCATTTGTTTTCTTTGCAATCCAGATACTCTAACTGTGCATTAAAAATAAACAGGGGCTGTGTTTGTCAAATGTTTCCCCACAGCCATGAGAGTTACAAGGGGAAAAAAGGGAGTTGTTTTCTCTAAAAACAGAGACAACTGTAAGTTTTGCAAATTTCTCATAGATTTCAGACTTTCAATCTATACTGCCAGGCTAATGTATCGTCCACATCACCAATCTTGCTTTAGGTCATTTTTCCTTTTATCATTTTGAAAACAAGGAAGAAGAAAATCAGCATAACAGCCACAATTCTTGCTCATCATTTGTATTCTATCATATTAGGGAGACTGATTAAAGTGGGGAGAAAATTTGGGGGTATTCTTTCAAAGTTTGGTGTATCTGTGCTTTTATCCTGGCATCATAAATGGGAGTGTTCCTTCTTCTGCAAAGGAAAACATCATATGATATTTACAGCCTGCCCACCCATGCAGGATAAAGACATGAGACAAGGAAGAGAATGGGATTAATAAAGTTCCATGACTTTATTAATTATAAATATCTGCAGTGAATTGTTACTTTTTGGTGCTGTTGTGGAACGGTCTGTTTGATTCAAAGAGAAGACGGCAGTCGGTTTCTCTTAGAAGGAAGAAACATAAAATGACATCATCACATGGCAACATTGCAATAAAGAGAATTATCAGTAGACATTATCCAATAATGTTTGATCTTGATCCAATAAGGGTAATTTGTGCTCAGAATCATAGATCCACATATATAAGAGCAGATGAGAGGTTTTTTAAAAAAATTCTGAAATAGTGGGGGAAGGATGCTAAGTTTGCAGAACAAGGGAAATAGGCAAAGACTTCACTATTCACAACCACCATTAGAAGTAAGGTATGTCAGCTGGGGGAATGAAACATGAAAGCAATGCATTTTGGAGCAATAACTCAGCTAAGCAATGCAAGAAGATGTGTTTTTCCTATGTACATTTGAAATTCTTTTGCAGTATTGTTAAAAGACAGGCAACAGTGCCCCCCCCCAACCAGGAGCATATATGTCTAAATCAACAAGAAATAACTAAAAATTTGATGGATATCACTGAGTTCACCTCTTAGGAAAGGTATAATCTATTAAGCATGTTTCATACATCGATAAAATATAGACAAAATTAAGTGTATCTAGATCCAATTAAAATAAATGGAGACAAATTTCAGTTGTGAATACTTCAGTTGGATAAAATGTATTGATTATAAAGATCACAGACTAGCTAATGCTGCTGGTTAAAGTCTACATCAATAAAATTAAAAAAAACTCTTAACTGTAAATTGGTGTGTGTATATATATGTGTGGGTGGGTGCATGGTGTTTTCTTTCTCCCAAACCATTCACATCCTGCCCTTTGAGGAACCTTTCTTAAAGGCCAGTGACCATAAACATTCCTGAGTAATGATAGTCTTCATTAACAGACTCCTGACAGCTGCACGAAGAAAAATATTTCAAAACTTGAAGTTTCACATAACTACAGAGAATGGAAAAATAAACTTTGTTGGTAGATTAATTTGATTCTGTACTGGGTGCATCTGCATGGCTTAACAATTCACATCCCGCAAAAGATGTTTCAAAACAAAATACATTTAGCCAAGTGACAACAGCAATGTTTTTTTCTTTGTTTTGGGAAGGCTGGTTAGGAATACTCTTCAGTGTTCCAATTCCATCAAATTGTCTGAGTGATACCTACTTCATATGTACACTACTGTGTCCCCAAAATAAATTCCAGGTGAATCCATGCTCAAAAGAGCAATAGCACAGTATGTCTATGTGAGTTGCCACAGAAACAAAATAAGGTGAATGGTCTCAGCAGTCTATTGGAGCTGTTTGCCCATCTATTGAATAAGATGAGGATGCTTGGATCGTGAAGCAAAGTTTGTTCAGCACTTTGGAACTGGCTTGTTTTTTTCTGGATTCTCTATTAGCCTACCAATCCATCCATTTATGTATCTAATATTGATTAATAGACTCTTCACATATCATGGAAAAATACTTTAGCAGCACTTTATTCTTTATTCTGTGGATAGCATCCGACACATTGTCAACCATGCCTGTGATTTCATTGGTCAGACATTAGGTTTACTCAGTACATTTTGGGGGAGGAGAGTGCCTGAATATTTTGTTTTGCATTTCAGCATCCAGCTTATTATTATATTATCAGTTAGACTGGATTTGACTTTTTTGTCCATCTATCAAATCCTTTCCAGGGACTTGAAATAGGGTGATGTTGTTTAATAATATTAAAGGTATCATCCCAGGACATAAGCTGTTCCAAATAAAGCTGCCTTTTGCCATTGACTTACGGTGATTTTGCCAGTGCTGATGGTGTTTAAGTGGTACTCCAGATGTTTTGGGATTGCATCAAAGATACCTACTGCTTTCGGTAATATCTTTGCTTTATTTTGCCAGGGTCATTCTCCTTCTATTTGCAGGTGTTTGTATTTTATGATTTTCTCCCGTTCTTCCTCTGCTATTCTGCTGTCTCCAGGTATTGCAATGTCCACTATCCAGACTTGTCTTTATTACTGATAATTTTTATGTCTGAGGCATAATGGCAGATGTTTTTCAATTTGAATTTTAAAGTCACAGAGCACTTTAACTTCATTTTCTACTATTTTGTATTTAATAGTTCCAGGGATGTGGTATTTCTTGCAGATACTCCAGTGTAACATTGTTGCTACTTTATCATGCCGTTATTTGTAATCAGTCCGTATGATCTTCTTGCATTAGCTAAGTACATGGTCCATTATTTCTTCAGTTTCTTTGCAGAAATGGCATTTGCTGTCTGTTGTCTTTTCAGTTCTGGCTTTGTTGTTAAGGCTTCATCTTGTGCAGCCAGAATTAACCTCACTGTCTGTTTCTTCAGCTTTCCTGCTCTTAGCCTTTTCCACATCTTGTTATAATTTGCTTTGCCTGCTAGTTTTTCATGTTGTAGTGGTTCAGTTGCTCAGTTGTGTCTGACTCTTTGTGACTCTATGGACTGAAGCATACCAGGCTTGCCTGACCTGCACTGCCTCTTGGAGTCCACCCAAATCCACAACCATCACATTTATTATACTATCTAATCATCTCATCCTCTGCCGTCCCCTACTCCTTTTGCCTTCAATCTTTCCCAGCATCATGTTATTTTCCAATGAGTCCTTTCTTTGCATTATGTGGCCAAAGTATTTGAGCTTTAGCTTCAGTATCTGTCCTTCCAATGATAATCAGGGTTGATTTCCTTTAGGACTGACTGGTCTTGACTTGGACTTTGCAGTCCAAGGGACACTCAAAAGTCTTCTCCAACACCACAATTTAAGGGCATCAGTTCTTCAGCACTTAGACTTCCTTATGGTCCAACTCTTCCAGCCATACATTACTACTGGGAAAACCATAGCTTTGACTATATGGACCTTTGTTGGCATGGTGTTGTCTCTGCTTTTTAATATGCTGTCTAGGTGGCACAAGCGGTTAAGAGTTTGGTTTGCTGGCTGGAAAGTTGGCCGCCTGAGTTCAAGACCCGGCATTGCCATGCAGCAGGGCGAGTGCCTGCTGTTCTGCCTCAGCTCTTGCCCACCTAGCAGTTCAAAAGCACGCAAGTGTGAGTAGATAGATAAGTACTGCTCCTTCTGGTGGAAGGTAACAGTGTCCGTGTGCCTATGGCATCTAGTCATGCTGGCCACATGATCACGGAAATGACCCAGGATGAACACTGGCTCTTCAGCTTGGAAACGGGGATGAGCACCACACCCTAGAGTCAGTCACGACTGGCAGGGTCACCTTTACCTTTTACCTAGGTTGCCATAGCTTTCCTCTCAAAGAGCAAGCAGCTTTCAATTTCATGCCTGCGGTCATCATCTGCAGTGATCTTGGAGCCCAAAAAAATAAAATCTGTCACTGCTTCCATTTCTTCTCCTTCTATTTGCCAGGAAGTGATGTAACTGGTTGCCATGATCTTAGTTTTTTTAATGCTGAGTTTCAAGCCAGCTTTTGCACTCTCCTCTTTCACCCTCATCAAGA